>JARTUT010001998.1:0-23642 GCA_030674115.1 Micraspis discolor | reverse complement strand
AAAATTGAAAAATTGTCATTTTGTCATACGTTCAGGAAAAATCCATCTGACGAGGATTTTCTCATGTATTTGTATCAACTGTTCTCTTTGAGATTTAAAGTTTTAATTCATTTCATTTCAATAAAAGACCGATTATTTTAATTTATCTTTTATTTCGCTGTCGATTATTCTAATAAGAAAACATTGTGTGACAAATAAAATTGAATCAGAAACTTTATATTTTCATTATTAAACTGAACAAGTCTATTCGTGAGAGTGTAAACAAACCAAAATATCTAAAATTGACAACTACAATTTAGAAGACTTAATGGAACGAATTAGACACGAAATGACTCTTATAACTCCGCAGATGATCGAAAACTCTGTAAATGCGCTCTACCATCGTCTTGGCCTATGTCAGTTAGTAAACGGGACACAGTTTGAACAATTCCTATAAAATGCGCTCTACCATCGAAATAGTTTTGGTTTAATGGAAAAATTATTTAAGAGTACGTACATTTAAAGACCAATAAAACAATATCCATTAATTTGACAGTTATCAAATCAAGAAATAGGTTATCAAAATTATATAAAATTATGCTGAACGTTATTGACTTTATATACATTCATTTAAAAGGTTTGTATTAGACAATACTTCAAGTTTTCTGATTAGATGGCAGCACCGCAAAAACACTACTCGTGACTTACCTTCAAGATCATACTTCACAGGATCATTTCTGTAGTATATCAAGTACCAGTGTTTTATGTAAGTAGTTTTGTTTTATTTTGTTATAGTGTTAGTCAGTGTCATAAACAGTGTATGTGCCACATTTTAGTGATTAGTGTATAATAGCATGCCAAAAATGAGAAATATTGGGGATAGCCCAAATAAAAAAAGGTTTAAAACCTTAGAGCCAGTAAAAACTACTCACTCAAGAGTAGTGAATATCCCCAAACCGACACAAAGACCCACGCAGACACCTGTGGAACCCTCAATTCCACAAATTACTTTGAAAAATAGGTTTGAAGTTCTTTCAAACTGCGAAGACGTTGCAGAATCACCAGTACCAGTAGTCGTTAAACAAAAACTAAAAATACCGCCCATAGTTGTACATGGGGTATTTGAAAATCACGTTGAAACCGTGAAAATTATTAGAAGAATAATAGGGGAAGAAACAAAATTCCATATTAAATATGGTAAAGACACATCGAATGTGTTTGTGGAGAGCGAAGAAGCTTTCCAAAATTTGAAAAAATATTTCTTGTCAGATAATCTAAAATTCCATACATTTACAAAAAAGAGTGAGAAGACTCACGCATTTGTCCTTCGAGGACTGACTGCAGACCAAGATTTGGAGGAGCTGAAAGCGGAGCTGACAAACCAAAATATAAATTTAAAAAACATTTACAAAATGAAGGGGACAAGAAGCCCGGCTTATCTGATCATCACTGACCAGAAAACTACAATGAACCTTCTAACACAAAATGTCAGAGTGATAAATTACACTGTCGTAACGTGGGAACGACACTATTCAAACAAAAAAATTACACAGTGCAGAAAATGCCAAACCTGGGGTCACGCAACCTCAAACTGCTTCGGACCTCAAAGATGTCTAAAATGTGCAGAGGGACATCTCACCATCGAATGTCCAAAATCCAGAGATACACCAGCAAAATGTGCGAATTGCGGAGGGGACCATCCGGCAAATTCCACAAAATGTATTACATATGTGAACCTGTTGGAGAAAATTCAACATAGGACACAGAAAAATGAAAAAGAAGCCCCTAGAAAATTCACACCAGCGCCCTTGCCGAAAGTAAACCCTTGGGAAGAACGCCGGAGAAAACAACTAGAGAAAGAGAACGCACAAACAAAGCAACCTAGGGTGGAAGAAAAACAACAAACCACAGGTGATTTTTCTACTTTTGAAGAACTAAAAAACGAATTCAAAAAATTGAATGACATCATTAATATTAATGACTTTTTACAAAACCTAAAAAATCTCAATGCAAAATTAGCAACATGCGCAACAGGCGCCGAAAAATTCCAAGCCCTTTATACGTTTCTTAATTCTTTATGAATCGGTTACAACATAAAATTATTTTAGCCACCTGGAACGCCCACGGAGTTCGTAATAAAAAGTTTGAAATTGCATATTTTATAAAGCAACACTCAATTAAAATTTTCTTTCTGACCGAAACCAAACTCACACCTTCGGAGAAATTTGAAATAAAGGGCTTCCACGTGGTTAGACTGGATCGCTCAGATAACAAACCATACGGTGGTGTCGCAATACTTGTACATAAAACCATTCAATTTAAAATTTTGCCTACCACAAATTGTACAATGGAGAATGTAGGTATACAGGTAGAAAATGGCCCTAAACTAATTTGCGTATATAATAGTCCTTCAAACAACTTTAGAGAAAGCTGCTTGGAAACACTACTCACAAACAAAGAAACGTTAATAATAGGAGATTTGAATGCCAGACATCGTGCTTGGGGCAATCCCGATAACAACACAAATGGCAGAACCCTACTAAAATTCCTAGAAAGAAATGAAGAATGCAACATCCATCATTCAATAAGACCTACGCTATTTCCATATAACAATAGCACCCCTTCAACAATAGACGTTGTTTTGTCAAAATCATTCGCCAGTATCAGTGAACTAGAATCCTTACCCGAGTTACCTTCAGACCACAATATTGTTAAGTTTGAAATATTTGGATACTTCCTCAACAATAGTCCCAAGATCATATTTGACTACGCAACAACGGACTGGAAGGAATATCGGAAAATCTTAGATAATACGATAAAAATAAACAATACTATTAATTCAGCTGAATGTCTGGAACAAGAAATTATAAAATTCACAGAAAGTCTCATTTACGCGCGGAATAGCACTACTAATATCAAGAAAATGAAGTCATCCAGCAAACCCCTACCGGAAAGCATTGTAAAGTTGATTAAACTTAGAAACCAAGCTCGTAAACGTTGGCAACGTTTTCGCGATCCCTTGGAGAAAAGAAATTCTAAATCACTTTCTACAATGATAAGCAGACAAATCAAAATCCACAAAAACCAAGAATGGAATAATAAATTGAAGAAACTCAATCCATCCGACGGTTCCCTGTGGAAGGTGACGAAGTCGCTGAATAAAAAATCAGATATTATACCGCCCTTAATAGAAGACTCAAAGAATTATAATACAGACAGACAAAAAGCTGAATTATTAGCTAAAACGTTTGAAAAAAACCACAAATTAGGCACCCTTGCTAACACCGACAGGGCCACAGAAAAAACAGTGTCCGATTTCCTCCAGAAATCCAAGATAAAAAACTTAGTTGCCAACAAGTATCTTATAAATCCAACAGAACTCCGAGAACTCATAAGAGCTCTCCCGTCTAACAAGTCGCCAGGACTGGACGACATCGACAATAGACTAATAAAGAACCTGTCAAGAAAACCACTAGTACAACTAACGTACATAGTAAATGCCATTATAAAACTTTCTTACTGGCCCAAAGTGTGGAAAACAGCACTGGTGATGCCTATTCATAAAACAGGCAAAAACAAAAATTCACCTTTAAATTACAGGCCTATTAGTCTGTTGTCGATGCTAAGTAAACTAACAGAAAAAGTGGTCTTGAACATCCTGCAGAAAACTCTCAGGAGAACTAAAATGGATGATCCGTATCAATTTGGATTCAAACGAAAACATAGTTCCACTCATCAACTGGCGAGAATAATAACCGACACAATCAACGCCTTTAATAAAAAACAAACGACAGCTATGGTGCTCCTAGACATTGAAAAAGCGTTTGACAGAGTTTGGATAAAAGGACTGTTATATAAAATGATTCAACTAGAACTCCCCATATTCCTAATAAAATTAATTCAATCATACTTGTCAGAGAGGAAATTTATGGTAAAATTGAACCAAACAATCTCCAGTCCACATATAATAACAGCAGGAGTACCACAGGGCTCCGTCCTTGGGCCTAAACTCTTTAACCTATATGTACATGACCTCCCGGGATTCCCCAACACCAAAACAGCACTCTTTGCGGACGATACAGCCATTTACGCTCACTCCTTCAGTGCTACAGCAGCTTCAAAACTGTTACAATACCGTCTACAAGTATTGAAGGACTATTATAAAAAGTGGAAAATCCAGGTTAATGAAAACAAAACAGAAATGATCGTTTTTAGTAGGAAAATTAATGACACAAAGTTAACCTCTCCTCTAGTTTTAAACAATCACATCATCAAACAAAAAGAATCTGTGAAATACCTAGGTGTAACACTGGATTCGAGACTAAACTTCCACAAACATATTGAGAAATCTTTGGGTAAGGCATATGCTGCAAAACGCAACCTACATTCTCTATTGTACAAAAACAGCCCACTTAATACAGTAAACAAGAAACTAATCTATACAACTCTCATTCGGCCAATCATAACATACGCAGCACCCACTTGGTGCCATTTGAAAACAAAACCGTTAGATCCACTTCAAAAATTCCAGAATCAAATACTCAGAATGGTCCTAAACAAAAGTAGGCATACTCGTACGAGAGTGACGACACTCCACGATGACTCGGGAACTCAAACTCTAAAAGAACATATTAATTGCGTAGCCTCTAAATTCTACGAAAAATCTGTACATGTGAGCGATCCGGTCAATCGGATAACGAAAACTCGATTCAGCAACAAGAATCGTAATGGTGGGCATGTTCTTCCCTACGAACACCTACCAATATTTTATAAAGATTACAAACCATATTCCAACTTGTAATCAAAAATTTTTTATTTAATATTACAATTCAATAAATTATATATTGTAATAATTAAAGCAGGTTTTTCTCTCTCTATTTTCCTGCAAATAGAACTGTAAATATAAGAAATTTAAACAAAACAAATATCTTCTTTCATAAACAAATTCAACTGTTGTAAGGTACAATGTACCATGTAAATATAAAAATAGGTAAACATCTTAATGTAGGAACTATTATGTATAGGAAAATGTCAAACAATTATGTATATGTGTATATGTATATGTATGTATATATTGTAAACAGTGTATAACTCAAAGTTCAATAAAATTTTTCTGTCTGTCTGTCTGTCTGTAGTATATCTTCCCACATTCTCAACTCACATTGAGAGAGTGGTCGCAACCTCGACGATGAGTTGAAGTTTCGTGTTCTGAGCGTGAGGAAGGCTCTAAAATCCTTTCAAGGCATTTTAGTAGCTATCGATGATCGTTCGCTGAACTTGTTCAGTTATGGACACGGAACATTCTGAGAGGCTGCTTCTTATATAATCAAATATAGGGATGTTCCGATACCCTCAAGGTATCGATACCTACTCTTACTCATATCGATACATTTTAAGGTTTCATAAAAATTCATTAAGGAAATTGGATTGAGCTTATCTATGTACTGCCATTTTAACAATAACAGTTATTTATTGATTGAAAGTTAACAGCAATGATATTGGCGGTATTGCTAACATGTTGGATGAAAATTTTTCAAAGTGTATTCACATCTCTCTAAACCAGCTCATCTGTATTTAGTTCAGGAGTGAATTGAATAAATTTTTGAAATCAAATTATGAATATTGAAATATATTATATATATATATAGGCTTCATCTTCCAATTTTCGATTTCTTTTAAATGGATGTCTGGAACGTTGGCTTCGTTGAAGTCTTCTTTCTTGAAATTTCCTTGTTCTGAGTCTTCCTTCTTGAGGATATCCATTTTGGTAAGATAATGTATTTTTTCTTCATCTATCGTAGTGACTGGATAAATTTCTTTCTGGTTATTACTAATAACACATTTTGACCGTAGAATTGCTGTTTGAGGAACGAAATGGTATTTCGTTTGTTGAGGACACTTTTCTTGAATTTCCAAGTTTCTCTTCTAAAAGTTTTAAATTCGATGTGGGGACTACAGTTAATTTTGGACAGTTTTTTCCATTTGTTTCTTCAAAACATTTTTTCAAGCACTTTGGCGGTTTATTCAGTGAATCTTGATCGCATAGGAAGTCTCCTTCAATAGAATGGCACTGACTCGTTGACCATTTTGAATTCTTCCTTTTGTGAGAGCATATAGGGTTCGGAATAGGGTAGGGTTAAATTATTCTGGATCAAGTAGTAAAATTTGTACAAATTGAAATTTTCTTCATAAATTGTTGGAATTGATATTAGAAAAGTAAAACTTTATTTTTGAATATCACTTTTGTGTGGCATATCTGATAATAATCTTTCAAATGATTCACAGGTATAATAGTGACGTTTTTGACCAATTCTACAAACTTGGCATACGGTAGAATAGATTCATGAAGAACATGTAATCTTGCAAAACTAACCGCAATTTGAATTTCGTCATCAAAATATTTTTATATCTTTTATTTCGAACATCATTTGCTCAACTTCTCTGAGTGCTGGGACAATTCGTAACAATTTATAACTTTCAGATAATTTTGAAATTTGTCATCATATTTTTCTTTAAATCATTAACAACTGTAGCTATTTGTTTTGATTTCTCATGAGAACTTTCTCATTTTTCTCAATACTATTAAAGTAATTTTTATATAATTCTTCGTCATCAGAATCAAGCGTTCCGAAAAGTATTTTCGATATTTTTCCACCAACGTTTATCAAGCCTCTTTTAATTCTAACTTTTTCATTTAATAGTTTTTCCAGACTCTTGATATTTATTAAATTTGATTCTTGAAGATATCGATAATGAGCCTCTTTTGAAAAACCTAATTGTTGGTTTTTTTATTTTGTTAATTTCCTCTTGGTACTTTAAGATTAAACTTTCAATTTTTTTCTAAATTGATATGATAGATTAATTGTATATTTCTTTTTGTAACATAAGCTTTGCCTAATAATATTGGCAATACATTTGCTTTCTAATGGAATTACTTCAAAGAAGATATTGTTATTATTTGAATTAATACGATTATGGCGGTAAAGATATTCATCTTGAATCTGAAAACAATAATAAACAATTATAATTTACCTATTTTTTCTTTTCTTTCGTTGCTTCATTATTTTCTTATGATAAACATGTTTATTTTTATTATCCTCAATACGATGTGAATCAACTTCATGTACATCAATTTTCTTATAAACCGGGTCTAATTTTCTAGTTATAGGACTTTTAATATACGCGGGTTTTCATTTATAGTATGATCCTTAGTAGCTTCCCTTTTCTTATTCAGTTTTTCTAATTGTTCAATATTTTTCTCTCTCTTTTCTTTTTAATTTTTCAGAAATTTCTTCAAGATTTTCTACGTAATTCTCAATATAATCTTGAATTCCTTCTGTACGAGATTTTTCAATTGGTAGTGAATAATTTAAATCTGCTTTTATAATTTGCATAGAGTCATTTCTAAACTAGAATGGTATGAATTATAATAACTCAAAATAGCCTGTGATAATTTATTTTGAAATGTTGAATTTTTATGTTGTAACGTCCTTAATTGTTCAATTAATGTAGAATGAAATCTTTCTACTAGCGCATTTGAATTCGGATTATAATTTGTTATGTAATGTATTTCTATCTGATGAATCTTACAAAAATCTTGGACTACACTGTTTTTGAATTCTAGTCCATTATCGCATGTAATTTTATTTGGAATACCATAAGGACTGAAATAAGTTATTAATTTGTCCACAATTTCCGTTCCAGTTTTTTGGAATAATAAATAACATTGTCCTAGCCTCGAAAACGAGTCAATTATACTTAAACAATAATTCTGTCCGAATCTTATAGTATCACAATAAATATGAGAAAAAGGTTTCGCTCCTATTGGATTTGGTTTGAAATTTAATTTTATAGGTGTACGTTCATATTTACTTTTTGGCAAATCTCACATGAATTAATATAGTTTTGGACATCTTTATCCATTTTAGGCCAATAATATTTACGTTTTAAACTGAGTAAATTTTCTGTTAATCCACGATGAATAGTCTTTATTTCATGATACTGTTGTATCCTAAGAGTTTGTTCTTCCTGATCTTCTAGAAATGTCTTTGCAATTTTGAAATTCAAAGTTTTGTGATCGAATTTATTCTGTAAAATCGTTATAAATGGTTTTTCTAATTCTTGAGATATAAAATATATCGTATAAGGTTTCTGCAGCTGAACAAATTCCTTAATGAACTGAAATATATCATTTTCAATGGATTTAACATCAACTCTTAACCTGAGTTTGTCTCCAAATAATTTTATTTTTGTTACATTGAAATTGGAAGTTTTTTCAATATTATTTGTAAAGAGAAAGCATTTACACATCTCTGTGTAAGGAATTTCTAAAATTGGATGATCCGCTCTACTATGAACAGTTATGTCACTGTGAATAATAATATTTTTATTTCTTAGTTCGCTTAGATCTTTATCATCTAAATTTGGTAGTTCATTATCAGGTTCTACTAATAGATCGATACATTCTTCCAATTCGTCCTCTGAGATATGATTAATTATGGAGAGTGAATTTTCTTCAATTGGATTTATTTCAACTTTTTCTATGTGATTTAAATCTTCATTAAAATTGTCATTTTGTATGTAATAAATATCAACATTGATATCTGATTCTTTAAAAATGTATTTTATCATATTAAAAATAATTGTCCATTCCAATTTATCTAATCCGCATGCTATCCTGGGAATAGCTAAATATTTATCATCGTTAAATTCACATAATTTTTTCAGATTAATAAGAGTTTCGAATACCGTTTCATAGGTTGGTTTATCATAATAAAATTCTTTAGTTATTAAATAGTAAATATTTCGATTATCAATTCTTATTGATGCTACTTCACCAACAGTTTTATTTTGAGATTTTAATTTGTTTACATTTCCGAATTTACTTTTGAATTGTGATGCAATTCCTTTACTCATTTCTTAATCTTTTGATATACAATGAGCTAAAGCATATTTGTTCGAGCAACTAAAAATATTTCCTTCTTTCTCCTTAATATTAAAAGGTTTTGATAATTGATCGATTTTTAAAAATTTTTCGTAATTAACTTCATTATTTTCCTCTAGCCTTATTCTGCTGAGAGAGCATCTGCGTTATTTAATGATCCTTTTCTGTATTTTATTTCATAATCAAATTCTTCTAATTTCATTCGCCATCTCATTAAACGTGAATTAGGTTCTTTAAGAGAAAATAACCAAACAAGAGGTTTGTGGTCTGTATAAATTGTAAATTTCCTTCCATAAAGATATGGGCGAAATATAGAACAACCGTGTAAAATAGCTAGACATTCTTTTCAATTACACTATAGTTAATTTCAGCTTTATTCAATGTCCTACTGCAAAAAGCTACAGGTAGATCATTTGGTACTTGACCTTGTGATAAAACTGCACCGACAGCAAATCCTGACGCGTCCGTGGTTAAATTAAATTGTTTGCTAAAATCTGGATATCTTAATATAGGGTGATTCATCAAATTATTCTTACACAATTGAAATGCTTCTATGTATTTGGGATCGTCAATATTTATTTTTGCATCTTTCTTCAAACATAATGTTAAAGGTTTTGTGATTTTCATAAAGTTAGGAATGAATTTTCTGTAATATCCTTGTGATATTATTATGAAATGATTTAATTTCTTTTTGAGTCTTAGGGATAGGAAAGCATGAAATAGCTTTCAATTTATTAGGATTCGGTTTAATACCTTCCCTGGTTATCACATGTCCTAAAAATTCGATTTCTTCTTTAAAAAAATAACATTTATCTAACTGAATCTTTAAATTATCCATTCTAAGTGTTTCCAAGATATTATGAATATCTGCCAAATGTTGTTCGATCGTTTCCGAAAATATAACTACATCGTCCATATACACGTAACAACATTTACCTATAAAATTTTCAATACATTATTCATTAATCTTTGGAATGTTGCTGGCGCGTTTTTTTAAACCAAAGGGCATTCTTAAAAATTCATAATGTCCGTTATCAACAGAAAAAGCTGTTTTCTCAATAGAGTCTTCCTCTAATTCTATCTGGTGAAATCCAGACGCTAGGTCAAGAGTTGTGAAGAATTTTTTGTTTCCTAATTTATCAAGTATTGCATCAATATTGCTTACCAACATTCAGTTTTTATACTCTGGAAAACATACTGTCATCTGATTTGGAAATTTTAAAGAATTATTTTTATTGAGTGGCGATTATGTCCAAATCCCAACAAAACAGAGGTATCTTGTTACCATCTGAATAACCATGAAAAATAAATAAAATTAGCTGTAACTTTCAATGATTCTCTATCGAACATAATTTCTATCCAAAATACTTAGGAGTTAAATTAGATTCATCTCTCAATTATAAGGCTCATTTAAATGATCTGAGCCTAAAACTAAAAACTAGGAATAATATTGTTCAGAAATTAGCTGGATCCTCTTGGGGTGCTGATGCTTCCACTCTTCGTACAGCATCTCTAGCCTAGTCTTTTCTGCAGCTGAGTATTGTTGCTCTGTTTGGTTTAATAGTGCACATACACAAAAATAGATGCACAATTGAATACATCCATGAGAATAATTACTGGCACCATAAGATCTACACCAGGTTCATTGGTTACCAGTATTGTCTAATATTGTCCCTCCCCCATATTCGCAGACAGACTGCAGCTCTGAATTCTTGGAATAAATATCATTCTTTTCCCAATTTATTCCCAATTATTTCATATTTTCCACAAAATAGAATTCCCAGATTGAAGTCACGTAAACCATTATGGCATAATACGTTCTTCAATATGAACATAAGTGATATAAAGAATTATGGAAGACTGAGTGGAACTCTTACGAAATGTTCAATAAATATCTCGTTTCTGATCCTTCTGAAAAAGTTCCTGGTTTTGATCTTCCAAGAAAAAATTTGGACAGTTCTTAATCGTTTGAGAACAGGTCATGGTCGTACTAATTCCATGCTATTTAAATGGAACTCATTTCCTAGTGCAAGTTGTGAATGTGGAGAAGCAGAAGAAACAATACCTCATCTCATCGATAGTTGTCCCATATATAAATTTCAAGATGGTTTTAGGGCTATTCATGATGTTTCCAACTCTTTCTTGGAATGGGTTATAAATTTCAAACGAATATGATAGGTATTTTTGTTATTCAGTTCTTTTTCTGCTTTTGTCTTTTTATTTCCAGATTCAATGTGAACACCTTGAAGAAGTCTCTGTCTCCACCAATAGAAGATCACTCTTGAAGAAAGAAGTCCTGAAATATATTTCAGCTTATTTTTGTATTTTCACACTTAGACGGGGAGCCAGGGTTTTTACTAGGTTTTTTCCCTAGACTTTTTATGTCATACGCCGAATTGTATGACACCTGTCGTCACTAACCCCTGATCTATATGCTTTATTGTTTGCTAATTAAATATTGTCAGCCAAAAAGTTCAAAAGAATATATATATCAGAGCTGTGCTAAGCACCGAAAAAAGTGCTTCGAGCACTAAGCCTAAGCACTCGAAAAAAGGCTTCGAGTCTCGAGTTCTAAGCACCGCTTTCGACAGAAGGCTCCGGATTACCAAGCACTTTTGTAAAAGTAATTGAATATTTCGAGCACTAAGCACTAAGCACTTTAGTGGGAACTATTTTATGTAATGTTGTTTGATTGAAATTAGAACTCTTTAGCTTCATCGACATATCTAAAATTATGATTTCGAGACTGGGAAAAACTCAAAAGCCATTTTATTTGTTTTGTGAAACGGATGCATTCAATTTACATTCTGGTACTAGTTAATCTTATTCGTCGATCTGAATCTGAATGGCTGTTCCTAATCAATGCATAAAGTTGAATTAATAATCGAGGACCAATTATTTTATAAGCGAGAACACATTACTGAAAAAATGTGGAAAGCACTGACGTGAGATCAGGAGCTTTTACGCGCTTGTTCTGAAGTCTTTCTCAGACTTAAAAAGAGTGCGATTCAAAATCAGCCAGCACAATGAGTGTGAAAGAATCAATAAACATATATCTTAAATGGAAGTTGAGTGAACTTACAGTTCAGCAAATTCTTCGATCTGGCATTCTTTCCACATTTCTATACCATATATAAGTTGTTGTAGTTGAGTGTCATCATTTATAACCGAATTTCAGATTCATAATTGCTGAGCTATCGGACAGGTCTGGCCCAATAACTAACTTGACTTATATTTGGATAATAAACTAATTCTATTAATATGGAATCTCTATCTCATCTCTTTCGGAAGATAGAGAATATTCAATAAACATTTTCAAATTGGACCACCGTTTCTTCATCACGAGTCAAATCCAACCGATGGCGATCATTTTCAGCTCGATATTCAGAAATTACAGACAGTTGGGAAAAAAATAGTCCTCTTGTCGCAAAATTCATAATGATATTTCCATTCAAAATATGACAACTGCACACACCAGTATTTTAGACATGTTTGTCATAAAAATGAACCCACAGAATTAGTTTCATTTTCGGCTCAATATTCACTCATTATGACAACTTGTCATAAAATTAAAACCACCCTCATAGAGATTTATAGTTGATGTGATGTGAATTCATAGATATAAATATAATCTGTGACTACATTTTCAGAAAAACTCTTATATCTTCTGGAGATTGTAGGCTATGATGATGAAATTTTAAAATATTTTAGGTACCTATACCCTGCATAAATGTCCTAAATTGTTATGATCTGACGAATAACTTGAGATATCGTGTATTGAAAAAAAACATTTTGGGAATTTTAAAAAAATTTTCTCTCGTGACGATTGTCTCGAAATTTGGCACACTCCTTCCTTTTAACGCTATCTAGACATTCTCTAAGTTACGAATAGATAGGATGAATATTCAAGAAATCAATGTTATTAACTGCTGAACTATTCGATTAATTTGGCCCAATAACGAGCTTGACCGAGATATTTGGACACTCGACCTATTCTGAAAGAATGAAAACTCTAGGTCCCTTCCTTCGGAAGATAGAGAGTATACGGCTGGAGGGCCGGCGGGCCGGACATACTCAAGTTTGACCTCGAATTCTTCATCAGGAAGTCAAACCCAATCTATTGAGGCCATTTTCGGCTCGATATTCGGAAATTACAGACATTTGGACAGAACGATAGCCCGCCTGTTCTACTAGTAACAAGCGCGCAAAAACAAAAAATTTTCTGGCCTTCATAACCATAAAGTCAAATCAATGGTGACTGAAGAAATACTGAATATTAATTCAAAACGATCATATTATCTTTGCGCACATAAAAAAAATCAAATACCGTACCTGCTTATATTGACCCTACTTCAAGAATTCGGAAAGGCTTAGTGCTTAGCGGATTACTAAGCACTAAGATTTTCGCGAGAGTGCTCCGAAAAACAAGCACTAAGCACTAGCCTTTGAAAAGTGCTCGCGAGCACAGTGCTCGGAAGCACTAAAGTGCTTAGAGTGCTTTCACGAGCACTAAGCACAATGCTTTGGCACAGCTCTGATATATATATATTGCATCAATTTGTGGAATTGGATATTTATCATCTATCGTTTTTTCGTTTAGTTTTCTATAATCAATAGCCATACGCCATTTTTTCTTTCCCGATTTATCTTGTTTTTTGGGAACTAGTACAACTGGAGATGTCCATGGAGAACAACTGGGTCTAATTATTTTTTTATCAAGCATTTTATTAATTTGTTTTTGAATTTCTTCTTTATGAACTTCTGGATATCTATAGATTTTCAGATGTATTGGAACTTCGTCAGAAGTACGAATTTTATGTAACTTTATTTGAAAAGTTCAAAGGTTGTCCCAGTAGTTGCAGAACATCTAAATTAGTTTGAAAAATTTTCGTTAATTGACTCGCAATTTTTGGTTGTAAATGTGATAAATCAATAGGTATCTCTATTGGTTGTTGACAAACTTGGTTTTTGAATGGAATTCTACAGTATTCATTTTCTAAAACTCCATTTTAAAATCAATTTTCAAATTGTATTTATTGAGGAAATCAGTACCTATTAAACCATCATAATTCTTATGAAATTTATATAAAATAAAAGGATGATAATCTTCGATATTTAATTCAGAAAAAGTATAAGTACTTTTTCATTTGAAGTTTGTGATCTGAAGCAAGCTGTAAGAGTAGTGTTTTCTTGAAAAATATTCTCCTTAAAATTGTTATAAACAAATTTTGGATCTATTAAACAAACTGAACAACCAATATCAATTAATAATTTACATTTAGGATATTCAAATTCGACGTAAGGTAAATGATTCATATTATCTACCGAATTATTTAGGTCAATGAATCTTTTTCTTTGTCGTCGCGAAAATTTCGATTCTTTGAATAAAAACCTTTAGGAGTTGAAGGTTGTGGATTATTATAATCAATTCTTTTATTTTTATTACTATTTTCTTCTATATTTGTCAATTCCTCGGAAATAAAGTTTGGTTATTGTTGATTATTGAAATATCTGCGTTGAGGATAATTTTGATACTGTGTAGAATATGCAGCTCTCTTTTGGGGATAATTTCTAGTTTGTATCGACATTTTATCCGGTGGGGTTGTATTCCTATAATTTGGATCCAGTTTAAACACATTGTGTGAATTATTCGCACTGTATATTTGCTTTGTGGGCTGATTCGCGTTCTGTGATTCAAAACGATTGTAATTTTTCGCATAAAATTGTCTCGTCGTATTAATAGTATCAATAAACCTATTGAAAGTAAAAGTACCAGACTTTGCGGAGTCTGCTGAAATTTGTTACGACGGCTTTTATCTAATAACTCATACTGAGTCATGTTACTAATGTAATCTTTCACTGCGTTGACTGTTTCGTCGAACGATAAATTATTATTAGTTATCAAGTACGTTCTCAATTCCACTGGCGAATTTGATATAAGTACTGTTTTAAAATTTTTTGAATATTTGTTTTATACAACAATTTTTCCGGGTCTGCCATATTATCGGCATCAATTCTATAGTTTATTCTTATTTTCATAGCAATTATTTGCTCAATAAAATTCAATAAATCTTGGTTCTGTTTTTTACTCATAAACTGCAAATTACGAATCAGAACATCTAAGTTTATTTGATCACCAAATTTATTATAAAAAATTGTTTCAAAACGTCCCATTCATCAGGGATATCAGAGGTTGACACCTCGGCTAATGCCCTGTCCGTTAATTTCGATTTTACTACTGCGAAGCAGTATCTTTAACCACATCATTTTCCAATCTAAACATGTCAAAAGTAACTTTGAACGCTTTTTATGAATGTGTGTAATTCATTTTCTTTTCTTGAGAATTTAGGAAGCAAAAATCCAAATTTCTCTGCCATAGTCAAGTCTACTCTTTCGTTTGCCATTCTTCTAGAATTTTTCTGTTTACGTTCACGAAAATGTTTTATTGACGTAATCGTGAAAATTCAATTAAAAAAAAATCGTTATCAGATTTCAATTATAAAAATTAAGACTTTATTCGATGTCTTGTTAAATAATTATGTAATAGTTATGTAATAGGTTTTTAATAAGATCCTAAAACCTCATACAAGTTTTACGCTCAAAACTAGAAAAAGATTGATAATTTTGGGCCAGAATTATTGAAACTTGGGAAAAATAGAAAGGAATCTCTCACCGTTGATTTTCCAATGTAGATCTTGGAGTCGTTGAAGGCGCTACTCGACAATCGGACTTCCTGCTTCTCCTCGTGAATTCTCTTGTGCTGAATGGTTGATACCAGCAGTTTTAGACTCTCTGGGTGGACCTCTGTATTTTAACACTGTCAGGAACACACGCAGGTTTTCTTAAAACTCGCACAATACCAGACCTCGTCGCCAATAATGTTATTTTGGGGAGAAATTTGTGTTTTTAAAAACTTCTACTTTATTGGAAACAACGATACAAGCAATGTATTACGTGAGAAGATCAAATCTATATTTTTCGTACATCATTAGACGTCTCTCCTATTTATAATAATTAAGAACAATGAGAACATTGTGGTACAATGAGAGCATTGTTGAGAGGCGTCGCAAAACAACAAATTAGCTCGATAACAATTAATGCGATAAGCAATATGCTGATATGACAAAATACAACAAGGTAATATGCATTTCCTTATGGATTAATACACTGTTGCAATAATCAGAATACAGGGTGGATAATATCTAATTATATATATATATTCTATTCAAAGAACCAATAGAAGAAGATCGTAAGGATAGATTTTTATTCTGTATATTATCATCAGTAAGTAGTAATTGGAATTGGAAAGAAAGCCCATAACATAGCCTATACTGAAGCTGTGTTTATTTTGATATGAAACACATTTCACATTCTTCCTCTTAAATTCTTTTACTTTGAAATATAGAAATTCAGTTTGATGATTAGCATTACTTTTTATGCGTATACAAAATTGACGTATCTGCCCCTCGCTTCATACCCTACAGTTAAAATGGAAACTAATGTCAAAATTCGATTCAATAGCACAGCATAGATAATATACAGCAGAGAAACTCTGCTCTCATCCCTTAGAATTTAATGTTCCAAAATTTGTGACCTTAAAAATATTACCTGTGCTATTACGGCGGACCAATAGTCAGGACCGTATTCAGAAATTTTGAGAACGGCCTCGGTTGGAAATACTACAAGCGACAGGGGGGTACTCTAAGAAATTGTATGAAGAGTTTGAATGCAAGTTTTTATTATATAATGAATATCAAAATTTGTTTGTTGTTCTGTTAAATAGTTTTCATTTATATATATATATATATATATATATTTACAGCCCACCTGTAAACTTGCGTCCGTACATTACGATTTTTACATGTAATTCTGCGTCCACCGCATTGCTGCGTCCGTATACGGACGCAGAAATACAAGTCAATGCTAAACGCTCTGTTATGAAGTCATCGTTTGTTTCGTTATAATACGGCGAGGACGTCCCAATGATGAAATCGTGGACTTTTTCTGAATATTGTAGTTCTAACAATTTCCATTTGCGGCGCTGCAGTCGCTCAGTGTATATTCGAAATGCATATTACTGTCACACCATTCCGACATTGGTGCTTCAAAACCGGCAACACTGCATTGGGTATCGCCTACGATCAAACCGATATTTCTGCGTCCTTTAATGATTTCCAGATGCGGGTTGTTTACGCTTTTTATATCGAATGATTCAAGGTCATTGAACAACTGCAGTAAAAGTTTTGCTCTTATAAACTCGAGTCTCGAGAATAGAATAATTGAGATCTATGATGAATCCCACTTTGCACATCGCGTCGCTTCAGGACACTTGGAGATCGAATGGGATATTCCTTGTATGATCAAGATCAAACTGATGTTACAATAATCTTGAAAGAAATGGTGGAATTTTTAAATAAGATTCGGCATCATTAGCATAGAATTACTTTGGTTAACTGAAATGACCGATTCAATGAAAATTGATTGATCATTTTATTCATTCAATACAGATTCGTCAATTAACTTGCTTTATGGTCTACATTATATTATGTTGAGTTATTTTCCGAAGAATGAATTGAATATATGAAGACACTTTTTTGATGAATGAATGAATTTCGTCATTGACAGGTGATCATTTCTTATGTAGGTATTTTTGTGATTTGAATATTTTCTAACAACACCGCAGATTTCGCTAGACCTCAGTTCTTGAAATTATTCAATTAAATTTCTTGATATTGTAAAATATTTGATTGTCACGAAACCACCCATGACTCAAAAGGTCGAGTCGCCCTCGCAGTAAGGAGATAAACTGTAAAAATTTCATTAGTTTTGTGAGCAATTCATCATACTGATTAATTTCGAATAGGATCAGTTAGAACTTTCAATAATTCATTGTTTCACAATATCTAATAAATTGGGAAATATAACTTGTTTTCCTGAAATATTTTTTCGATTGCTATCTCCAAGAGAATATCAATGCACAAAGCGTACTGAGACTGAATCTAAAATTTCCTCAAAAACCAATGTGACATTTCCATATCTTAGCCCGGTCGCAGCAGGAGCCAGAGATAGTTTTTGTTGACCAATTTAACCTTAGCCATAATTTTTGTGAATAGACACATTTGGCTGGATTGTAAAGCATATTGATTGTCAGCTAGACACTAGGCAGCGGAGGGTTTATCGACCTGATCATCAAAAACACGTAAAAGAAATTAGTTTAAGAAAATTTAACTCTGCTGAAATTTTATAGAGATGATGGTTTATACAGGGTGTCTACTATAATAGGTACCAAACTTCAGTAGGTGACAGTACAAGTTATTTGCAATAAAAATGTCCTAAACACTTTTTCCGAAAAGTTTATAGTTATCGAGTTATTTAACACTTCTTGGTTTTCGAAACTTCTTGCTTCACCCTTTAAAAACAAGAATATTTCTGTTATTCTTACAGCTACATCAAATCTGACCATAACATCGCAGAGGGCAGTAAAGGCGCTATAAAATAGGTAGTTACTAATGTTAAAAAATGTTTTATACCGGGTGTAGTAAAAGGTATATGTAAAAATTGAAAACAGTGCAAACTTAGTGGTATTTTCTTGTAAGCTGTACCATAGAAAATTGGTGAATAAGTAAAGGTTTTTTCTCTACGAAAAATTAGTACATGTAATAGACTTTTAAACGGTATATCAACTTTTCACTCAACTTTTGTTTTCCAACAATATCTCTGTTTTAATTCAGAAAACATAAAATTCAGACACGCAAATTTTATAACAATTCATCTTTTTCGTACAGAATCCACAACCTTTCGAAGTTCATTACGTTTTCGATGCATTGTATCACAACATTCCTGAATTCTGTTGATTAGTTCTTCTCGAACATTAATGCGATTTTTATTCACATTTTCTATCAAAGTGCCCCAAACATAAAAGTCTAATGGGGTATGATCAGGGCTTCTAGGTGGCCATCTCGAGGGACCATATCTTCCCTATCCATTTCTCCCCAAAGCGTTGATTCATCCAGTCCCTCAAAATTCGACTATTAAGGGCAGGGCCTCCGTCCAGTTGAAAATAAAGTTGATATCTATCCGCTATGGAAATATCTTCAAGAATGTCAACCACGTTATTATTCAGTTAATTTGTGAATTCATTGAAATTGAGGCGATTGGGAAGTATTACGGGCTTGAATAGCCGCCAATCAGACGTTGACTCTTAATTCATGCTGATAATGAGATATAACAGTCGCATGTGGATTTTCCGTTTCCCACATATGGAAATTTCGTAAATATATTATTCCAATTTTACTGAATGTTATCACATCTGTCCATAATATTTGATCACATCCCTACTCTTCCAACTTATTTAGGTTATACTATACTATACTATACCTATAGAATTCTAATGAGACCTCATCATCCACAGGTAACAAATTCTGGACTTTATTTAAATGATATGGGTGTAAATTATTTTGCTTAAAAACTCTGTGTACTGTGGAATGGTGAAGCCCTAATGTGACACCAACACTCAGTGGGATCTTCTCTAATAGCGCGCAGTATTGCTGGTGCTTGCCTCCAGTGCTGAGCATTTCGACCACCTTCTCTATTTCGTAAACCTCGAAACTAACACTAACATTATCATACTATTAATAATATTTATAACTGTTTTGAACCTACAATGTATTGAAATAAATTATCATAAAATTTGCGTTTTTGATTTTTATGTCTTCCTGACTTGAAACCGTAATATTGTTGGAAAAATAAAAAGTTGAGTGAAAAGTTGATATACTGTTTAAAAGTCTATTACATGTACTAGTTTTTCCTAGAAAAAAAATAACTTATTCACCAATTTTCAATGGTACAGCTAACAAGAAAATAACACTAAGTTTGTACTCTTTTCAATTTTTACATTTACCCTTTCACAACACCCGGTATGAAACATTTTTTTTAACATTAGTAACTACCTATTTTATAGCACCTTCACTGCCCTTTGCGATGATATGGTCAGATTTGATGTAGCTGTAAGAAAAACAGAGATATTCTTGTTTTTAAAGGGGAAAGCAAAAAATTCCGAAAAACCAAGAAGTGTTGAGTAATTCGATAACTATCAAGTTTTCGAAAAAGTGTTATAGGACATTTTTTGTTGCAAATGACTTGTACTATCACCTGCTGAAGTTTGGCACCTATTTTAGTAGACACCCTGTATAATTATTCAAATAAAAAAAGTCGTCAGCTAGCTGTATGTCGGTGGAATAACCGTCAGCTAGTCATAAAAATGTGTAAAAAAGATAGACACCCTCGTTCTATAGTCAAGTATGTACCATTTGTTTGGTCCTTTATACAGGGTGTCAACGGAATAAGAAACATGCTCGCGTTTAGATACCCTTTGAAGTTATCGACTTCGATTTTTTTAATGTGAAATACGTTTTGATGAGTGATGAGCATAATTCGACGAAATAAAATGTCAGAAATACTTCCAGGGAGACCATAAATGAAAATAATTTCTGATTCTTAGATGGCACACTTGGTATATTTTTTTCGTATTTTCATCATACACGTCATTACGAGTACAACTATATGTCACTTGTCAATTTTTGACAATTGATGTGAATTATTTTGAAATTTCATTTTTATATCTAGATGGGTGAAAATGAGTTCGATCGTTCAATTTTCAGTCCAGCATGAGAGTGAATTACATCTCTCCACTAAATATCCCAAATTTCGTAATTTATTCGACTTTTATACTTCCGGAAAAAACTTTCCACAAAAAATTTTGTTTTCAAATGCAAGTACTTTGGGAACAGAGTATAATCTAAAAGGTTATTTCTTTCTGCTCAATTCGACCCAATTAGCTGAACTGAAAATTGAACGATTGGATCCATTTTCAACCATCTAGTAATTAGAATGGAATGTTCGAAATAATTCATGATATGTCAAAAATCAACAAGTGACATACCTAGAGTGCCATTTGAATTTTTTTCATTTCCGTTCTTCCTGGAAATACTTCTGCCATTTTTTCTCAGTTGAAATATGCTAATCGGAATGTATTTCACTTTAAAAAAAAAATCGAAGTCGATGACTCTAACGATATTCAAACGCGAGCATGTTTCCATATTCCGTTGACCCCCTGTATAGGAACTAAAACAATTAATAAAAAAAGTTCCAAATAAAAGTTGTTCGTCATAATGTGATCTTTTAATGTAAAAAATGTCGAAATGGCGTCGATTTTAGGTATTTACTATATTTTTGAGAGGAGCTCAAAAACACGATTTCATTCATATACAACATTAATAGTCTATTATGTTCCGTTCCGGATTTATGAAAAAGACCAAAAATTTCCGAACTTTTCAGATTTTTAGCTGATAACTTCTAAACTAAGCGGTTACGATTATTTATTCAAATTTTCTGTACTTATACTCGGGCCTCGCGCTTCACGTTTAGCTGTACCAGCTGACGGGTTTTCCACCGATTTACATTCAGACGACAATTTATTTGAATAAATACGAGTATATGAGCTGTCATCTCTATATACTTCAGCAGGGTTGAAATAAGATTTTTTTAATTTTGTATCTCATATTTCCCACCTGGCACATAAATTGAAAATTTTGAATACAAGCCTGCAAGTTTTTTCAATTTTTGCCAATTTGATGGAGAATATGTATTGTAACAAGCTTCATATTTGTCAACCATCAAGCAGAAAATTTGCCATTTTACGAAGATTTGAGAGTTTATAGTTTCAGCATTTTTTCAGAGAACACCATGTGAATCTGAAACATTTAAACCCGCAATCCTCACTCAGGTTTAGGTCCTTTATCTCTATTTAGCCGTTGTCTTTCACGAGACCACTCACCTGTATAGGTTTTTATTCATTCAATTGTTTCGTCTTCAGTTGAGGAATTTACTCTTCCAATTCTTTTACTTGATTTTTTGGCGCTCTTGTTCACCCCTAACAAAGTGCCTATCATTTGCCCGAATGTCTGTAATTTTGGAATATCGAGCCGAAAATGGTCTCAATCGATTGGGTTCGACTCCTGATGAAGAATTCGTGGCGAAAGTTGAGTCTGTCCGACCGGCCGGCAGTATCCTCTCTAGCATCAAAAAGAATCAGCTAGAGTTTTCATATTTTCAGAATAGGTTAATTGTCCAAATATCTCGGTCAATTTCATTGTTGAGCCCAACCCGTCGAGTGGTTCAGTAGTTATGAGCATCTGAAATTTTGTTTCCTCAATAACTACTAGAATATCCATCCGATCAAATTGATACTTGAAATATTGTTGAGATTGTTGAGGGAGGCTGCAAAAAGACAGCTCAAAAAATTCCGCAGAAATTGTCACGCTAGAAAATTTTTCAAAAATTCCAAAAAAAAAAAATTTTTAATCCTCACTACCTCATAAGATATTTTTCGGATTTCAATAAAAATTCGTGAATAAATTGACGTGATCGATATCTTACTTACCCTCAAATTTCATTGTCGCAGCTCTTTTCCATCTAAAGATATGATCATTTTTTTAATTTACTCAAGAGGAAAGAGAAATGACATACGTCCCGATGATTTTCTTTGAACGATGGCCATCACAGATCGATATTCGATTGACAAATGCTGGGCTCATTAAGTAAGACGTAAGTTTTTAGGGGATGGGAATTATAGCTTCGCACAAAACTTGGGGAAAATTATGAGTAGTTATTTTTAATTTGAGATATAGGTTTGTTCATTCATTAGGCGTTCGTATTTGCATCACATTGTCCCATAGTACGGGAAAAGACTATTGTTCACGTGATCAGAGTTCTTATAGATTTGTTATGGTTTGAATATTTACTCGCAAGTAACTCAACCAAAGCGCCAAAGCAATCTGACCTCACGTCAGTGCTTTCTAAATTTTATATGTCAATTTAATTCAAAATCAATATGATTCAACCCGGTACGACAAGCATTTCTTACAAACAACATGTAACTTGTGCTTTCGCTTAAAAATTGTCATTCCTTCATATGCTAACTGCTCCCTATATCCAAAGTGGCGAAAAAGGAAAAAGCTACAAATTAAACAGTAATATTGGTTAGCGTTCCTTCGAATGGAATGTCACGGACGGTGAGTAGAGTAGATTCAACAATGAAAATTCAATCATGAATTTGGCAACACCGCCTGTGCAGAATTGTCGGAATAGTTGACATGTATATTAGCGTATGGACGCAGAAATAACTAGATAATGTTCAAATAAATATACGGATGCAGAAACGATGGTGTTCTGTAAGGACCTGCAAGGTTGCTGGTAGAATTGAGAAAAAATTTGTCTCCTTCATTTTCAAGTATACTGAGAACTGAAACTCGCAAAATGATTATGTGGTGTTGCCAACGTCATTCGGCTGAACAGATGTCGATATACACGAAGCTTTCTAGTGGACGCAATGATGATAGTATCATTGAATGACGCAGAAATGATGTCTGGATGTATATATATATATATATACATATATATCTCATACTTATAGAAGCTAGTGAGTTTATAATCCCAAGGGAAGGAAGTGCAGCTTATTTTTTAAGGATTGTTATGGCCCACTTTCATGAGAGGCTTAAAGCGTCAAAGATGGAGGTAAACAAAGAAAAAATCGGTATATTTTACAATTTTGCTGAGAATGCAAATCAGCGCCTGCAAATATAAGTATTGTTTATGACCTCATTACTGTAACATCACGCATTGGAAGGCCTGTCGTAAAGAATATTGATGAATTACCTTC
>JARTUT010001128.1:0-23667 GCA_030674115.1 Micraspis discolor | reverse complement strand
AAATATGAAAACTCTAGCTGATTCCTTTTGGATGCTAGAGAGGATACGGCCGGCCGGCCGGCCGGACGGCCGGCCGGACAGACTCTACTTTCGCCACGAATTCTTCATCAGGAGTCGAACCCAATCGATTGAGACCTTTTTCGGCTCGATATTCCAAAATTACAGACATTCGGGCAAAATGATAGGCACTCTGTTCGGGTGAACAAGAGCGCCAAAAAACTGATGTACAAAATTTGAGCCCTGTGTATGCTTACTTATTAGAATACCCCCGTACACCATTCTTTGACGGTCCTATCGATGAATAAGAGTGAACATAGAACCAACTGTCACTTGGAACATGGAAGATGTTTGTGTCTGTGGCTTTGACGTTCTCTGATCAAAGAAGATTTGACACATTGAGAGGAGACAATAGTATATTCTTGAATCGTAGAAAGAAAATATATTGTGAATTGTGGATTATTTTATTTTATTTTGTATTTTATTGATAAATTCATTTTGGTGATAAAATTTACTAGATACCAGCATTATAATAAGAAGATATATCATTTTAACAACAAATGTTAATTACACACTTGGTTCAACCTCAAAATTCAGTGAGTAGACACGTCTATTGTAGTATTCAAGATCTTTAAAAGAACCAATTTTGCATGATTACAGTTACCCTGATGAAGGAACAAAGAAGTTCCGAAAGCTTGGTTTTATGAATAAAGAGTAAACACCAGAATCTTTGTTATAGGTCGACATCCCTTACCCCAAAAGAATAGAAATATCCAACGACCCTTACTTGAAGAATATCATAACTTATCAACATGGGATTCTATCAGAATATATCATCAATCTATGGTATACACACATCAAAAATCATGAAAGAATGGAGCTGGAACAACATAAGGCTTTCTAGTTTACTGAAGAGGAGAATATTTTTACTAGAATGCAAGAGACAACAGTTAACACCAAACCACCTAGGAGCTGGAATCAAGAATATCCTCAGTCTTTTTGAATTTTACAGTCGAAGTAGATTTAACCGTAAAGTAGAGACCTTTAACCTCAACCTTACGAGGAAACTACTTGCCCTGGAAATACAACATACCCAGTTGAAGATAGCATACACCAACAGAAGAAATGATAGCATACATACAACATTGAGTAACACAGTACCATCTGATACTCTACTAGAATTTTACAGACGTCAGAAGATAATGTTCAACAGGTCTTTCCATCAAATCAAGACAAAAAACTTGAACAAGATAAGGAACCTCCAGAGGAAGTCCATTACGGTTGACCTCAAAGTGCAACAAAAATGGTTTAAGAATATATCTGGAACAGAGATACAACCTGAAGTTAAACTCATGCTGTCACTAGGGCCAGGATTTAACATGCCAGTGAGCCTCAAAGATGTCAAAATTAAAGATATCATCGCAGACGTGGAATGCATACTTGATAGAGTGGAAGATCGAAAGAGAGATCCTCTGAGAGCCAAAATCGCTTGTATAATAACCAACGAATTACACAAAGGAAGGAAGATACACAATTATGTCAACAAATTGTACTATGAAACAAAAACGTTTCTTAAAATTAACGATCATTTACTGGTACTAGAGAGTGACAAAGGCTCAGTTACAGTTGTGATGAATAAATCAGACTATCTCACCAAAATGGGTGAAATTGTCAATACAGCAAGCTTTAAAACAATACCCAGAGACCCAACATCCACCATCCAAACAAAATGTAACAAAATTATTAGCACACTACAAGACCAAGGGATAATAGAGACCAACAAGGCCAAACAGATGAGATCATACAATTCAATCAGCCCTCGAATGTATGGCAACCCAAAAGTACACAAGGAAGGCATACCAATGCGACCGATAGTATCCGATGTGCAGGGCCCAACTAGCAAACTATCTGAATATGTAGCACAGATATTGACACATGCATATGACGGAGACAATTACCATATTAAAGATTCATTTGACTTCTCGACCGAGATCAACAACCTAGAGTTGCCACCTGACTACGTACTGGTCTCTCTGGATGTTGTCAATCTATTTGGGAATATTTCCAAAGAACTAGTTCTTACATCCCTAGATAACTGCTGGGATAAGATAAGCACACACTGCACGATACCTCAAAACCAATTTAAACAGATAGTTACTTTCCTACTAGATTCTGGATACTTCATGTTTGATGGACGATTTTATCAACAAGTTTTCGGGTGTACGATGGGTTCAAAACTCAGCATAATTTTATCATCGTATGTAATGGACTACCTTCTAAACAAGTGCATACCAAAACTGCCTTATAGACTTGCCTTCATAAAAGAGTACGTAGATGACTTGATCTTAGCACTACCATCTTCAGGTATTGAAATAATTTTACACACATTTAATAGTTCCAATGAACACCTGAAATTTACCATCGAGAAAGAAGACGACAGACAATCCGTACCCTTCCTAGATACCAGAGTTTGCAGAGTGGGTGCCAGAATAAAGCTTGACTGGCATAAGAAAGAAACAGCTTCAGGTAGATATATACACTTCCTTTCAGACCACTCTATAAATACAAAAATAAATTTCATCAGAGAACAAAAGAATAGAATCAAGAAAATTTGTGATCCAATGTTCCTCGACACCGCCTTAAAAAGGTTATTTACACTTTTATCAGAGAATTCGTACCCTATAAAGATGCTAAAAAACTCATTTTCTCGACATCTGAGACTGAAACAACGAGATTAAATACTATCCAAAGAGTTTCAGGAAATAACAACGAGCCAGTTGTATACCGCTGCCTTTCCAATGTACAACATATCACCAGGAAAATAAAGAAATGCTTTATTGATGAGAAATCCCTGAAAATAATACAAAAATCAGTTAAGAAGAGTTCAACTCTTTTCTCTAAACTAAAAGACCCCGTACCAGATATCCTAAAGTCAAATGTAATTTATGAGGTAGAATGCTTGGACTGCCACCAGACCTACGTGGGCCAAACATCCCAGTGGCTAAAAAGTAGAATGACACTACATAAGAGCGATATAAAAAATAACAACTCCAGATGTGCACTATCAATTCACGCTAACAAATATTCGCATACAGCAGACCTTCAAAACGTAAAGATCCTTGATATGAACAACAATTATAGAAAACGATGCATATTAGAGATGATTCATATAAGAAATGTAAGTAGTTCGATAAACAAAAAAACTGATGTACAAAATTTGAGCCCTGTGTATGCTTACTTATTAGAATACCCCCGTACACCATTCTTTGACGGTCCTATCGATGAATAAGAGTGAACATAGAACCAACTGTCACTTGGAACATGGAAGATGTTTGTGTCTGTGGCTTTGACGTTCTCTGATCAAAGAAGGTTTGACACATTGAGAGGAGACAAAAGTATATTCTTGATGCGTAGAAAGAAAATATATTGTGAATTGTGGATTATTTTATTTTATTTTGTATTTTATTGATAAATTCATTTTGGTGATAAAATTTACTAGATACCAGCATTATAATAAGAAGATATATCATTTTAACAACAAATGTTAATTACACACTTGGTTCATCCTCAAAATTCAGTAAGTAGACACGTGTATTGTAGTATTCAAGATCTTTAAAAGAACCAATTTTGCATGATTACAGTTACCCTGATGAAGGAACAAAGAAGTTCCGAAAGCTTGGTTTTATGAATAAAGAGTAAACACCAGAATCTTTGTTATAGGTCGACATCCCTTACCCCAAAAGAATATATATATAATTTCATTCCAAGTTGTTGTAAGAATTTCTCGGTAGCTTCCTCCAGTTATTTGTTGCAGCTCTTGGGCAACGAAATGAGTGCGCATCAAGAGGATATTCTCCTCTTCTGACCAGCGCATTCTTCCATCTCGTCTAATGGGCGCCTCAGCGGGTAGGGTATTTATCCCAACCAAACTAGGACTCCTATGTTCCAAAAGATTTTCCGGTATAGGACGTGACGGGACTTCGTCCAAACTAACACTTCTTCTGGTTGTTCTGAAAGTGTTCGAGCTATGGCTTACGGTGCCATCTCGGGGGGCTGCTCCGCTTGCCCCACAGCTGACCCCAACAGGCTCTACCTCCAGAGATATATATATATAGATTTATTTGACCGCCTACACAGACCCAAATCGGTATACTCTACCGACTTTTCGGTCCAAAAGTGACGTTGTCAGACCCGGCTCCGGGTCTGACAACGTTTTTCAATGGAATCATAATCAGGGGGGTCAGGGGGTGTTAGATATGAATTTTGAGCCGGGTCCGAAAAGTCGGTGAAACATCATATTTTATACAGAAATACTTCGGGGAACGGCCAGTGCGAGGGCGCTTCCGGCGACCTCGTCTTGCTGTATGTAAACGGCATACTCGATCAACGTCTCCAATCCCTAAATCTGGCAACAGTGTGCCTTGTGTATAAACCCGAAATTCTCATTCTTCTACAACTTATACAAACCCGATATAGGGGATCGTCCTTCAGAAGATATTTCATTCATTTCTTCCAAACGAACCGAAAATATGATCTCATCTCACTGATATTTCATTCTTCAAACGAGTATAGTTGAAAGTCATAAAAATGGGTTACAATAGCTCGTCGTTAGAAGAAAACTACCTGGAAAATTTTTCGCATAAAAATTTTATGATCATTCTTTGGATAACAACTGACTTACGAATCATATTCATAAGAGTCATGGAAATTTGAATCACCCTTTATAGGGAGTGGTTACGGAAAATTTTCGATATTTTCCTGAATTTGACTTTTCCGAATTTTTTTTATGTTCACCGAAATGAAATGAATCTAGACAAAATTTTAATTAAGAAATGTACAAGAATATTGGATGGATCTTAAGAAATTTAGAAAAGCAATGACGAGAGTTCATGAGCATCAGCGTGCTTAATCTTAATGCTGATGAATATCTTACGAGATATCAAGTTTTAGGAACGGTTTCTATGAAATTTGACAAAGTTCTTTGTTTAAACGCTATCCGAACATCTTCCTAGTTACAAGCTTATCTGGTGGATATGTTAGTATGTTAGGAAATGTTGGGGAAGCGAAATTCCAACGACGTCTTTGGCCCAGATATTTGGACAATGGACAATCTATCGAGATTCGAAAGTTACAGGCATTTGAACAAACGATAGCTCGCTGTTCAACTAGAAACAAGCGCACAAAAATTCCTGCCTCGCTTGTTTACTGAATTTAAGATTTAGAGGTGAATTGATTTTAGAAATTGAATGGTTTCCTCATTCGTCATCTTCAAATCTTAACTACAATTTTTTTTCAGTAAATACTGATTCTTATCACTTTTTTTCCACATAATTTAATCTGGTTTTAATATTGAAAACCAAATTTCTAATAATAATAATAATAATAGCTTTATTGTCCAACAGAAAATCCATTTACAGGACAAGTCACTATACAGGGATATAAATGTTACTATTAAGAATTACTGCTCCATAACCACCTACATACATATATTACACAAAATCAAAATTTTACTATGAATCGGACAGATGTTCAAGTGCAATTTTCATAAAAGTTTGTTGAGAGCACGAAAAAATATCACAACATGTACACCTACTACAATATAATTATTACACATTAAATTTATTGGAATATATTATTAATATTACGCAGGATATTCGTTCTAGCTCTTTCACATTTAAAAACTGAAGCATTTCTCGAATTGAAACATGGTAGGTGGAAATTTAATTTGCTGAGAATTTCGGCACAGTCGATTTTGTTATCCAAGATTTTGTACAGAACCATAACTGATCCTAAAGTTATTCTTAGACTTAAACTTGGATAATTCAGTCGCTGATAAAGATAATTATTATCACATCCTCTGGGACGATAGACTCCGTCAATCTTGAATATCAAATACTTCCGTGAATTTTCAGAGTAGATTTGGGTTATAAATATCTCGGCTGAGTTCGTTATTCGGATAAATCGGTAGAATAGTTTCGAAGTAACAAAATGAAATTTTCCAAATAAAAAATTTTTTTGTTGCAATTTCATCAGGTGTATACACCAATGCCGTTTTCGACTTTGACAAACGAATAGTTTCCGTAATATGATTTTTCAAATTTTGAATAAATACGGGTGAAACCGAACTCTGTTTATCCCTTGTTAATCATCTACCTGCTCAGGGTCCAAGGGTCAGCACTCTAGCCTGTAACGCAGTTTTAAAATTCAATATATCGCAACATGCTGGTCACAAAAACCAACGGTATCATTATGAGATGTTAAACCATTTCTGTTTTTTAATACAATTTCACATTCATGACAACTTTCTTGGTCTCGGTGATGTGAGATATTCCCATAGAAATGCTAATTTCAAACGGTTTGATGCGATCTTCCTGATGAATCCTAAATGAATTACGAGGGTTATTGCATTTGTTTTCAGGATATCAGTGAGATTTGGGTTTATAACTTTTGCTTGGTTGTTCCAAGTAGAACAGCAACCTATTGTTCTACCAAAATAGATAAACTTTTCGACTAGCGAGTCAAAAATATTTTCAATCGATTGGTTTTATGAAGATATAAATAAGGTCATTTAATTTTATCCCAATGAAACAATTTTTTCCGATACAGCTTTGGAATAGGGCATTCCGAGTGCCTATAAAGCAGTGTTCCAAATATTGAGCCCAAAATTGTAAAAAATATTACTCATAATTTTTGTTTTTCAATAATGAAAAAAGTTTTATATTACTATTATGTTATAAAATATTGAAAATTTTCCTTAACAAAAACCTTTAGAGATAGATTGAAATTTCTATTATAATAGTTTTTCAAATATGATTAATATGTCAGTTGTTATCGAAAAAAACTTTTTTATGCGGCAAATTTCTTACATACTGTCTGACGATGAGCAATTGTACCCGATTTTTATGAACTTCAATGATGATTCTGTTGAAGATTTAAATACCAGTGAAGATGAGTTATTTGATTATCGGTCCGGTTCGAAGAAATAAATAAAGCAATCTTCTATACGACGGTTCTCTCTATTGGGATTGTATAAGTTGTTAGAAGCGATAGATTTTGGGAGAATTCAGTGGATACATTTCATGTGACCTTCTACTGAAAAAAGTAAAAGATCCTCGTCAGTCACTTCTCAATATAAGATATGCAATTAGAGTTATTTGCGGTATAACTAACCGACGCGGTCAGTCCCAACGATCTGACAACACCGCAGGGACTGAAAAGGTTTGGAGAACGTCCCGTCGGTGTATATGTGGGAATGAAATGTCGGTTTAGGATGACGGGTTTCAAAACGTGAATCAAGTATATCACTTTTTTGAATGAAAAAAAAATTTTCCCCTCTAAAGTTGCCTGAGGAGTTATATTTCCTTAAAGCAGGTTTTCCACATATATACACGCAAAAACCATCTGGATCATACGGGTCTCAGGTAGCCTGTCGCATGTACTGACTGAACACGTCTGTTAGATAAATATATATATATATATATATATATATATATATATATATATATATATATATATATATATATATATATATATATATATATGAATGAATATATTAATGAATATATTTTAATATATATATATTATAATATATATATATATATATATATATATATATACATCCCGCTATATTAAGGTCCTCATCCTAAAACGCAGACATCGATCCTCCACAAGAAAGAAAGCATATAGGCAGAATATTCTCAAAGTATATTACATAATTGAATGTCCTTAATACGAATCCAACGAAATATCAGTGACTTTTTTTATTCATTTTCCTGCAGAATTCCTATCCATAGGTCAACCATTCAAACTACAGTATGTAGGTTAACCTCGAGTATTCCATTACTACAGTGCAAACCGTTGAGTCTCCGGAGGGTAAATATTATCCACCTTACAGTGGTTTGGTCAACCGATATTGTTGCCATCATTTCAATTATATGATGTTGTGATCACGACAATTTGGCGCGCTTCTTTATCGTTAATCTTCGTTTCGTACCTTGAGAATTTTCATAGTCGCCCAATAAACATTATTCAGTTAAATGTAGTGTGACAGATTTCAAGTAGGTAAGTAGGTACTTTCAAATGTTGTTTAATGTTTTATGTAGATTTGAGTTATAAATGAACATCGTGGAATATGGTATCAGGTTACATTTTTGCGCGCTTGTTTCTAGTGAAGCAGCGATCTATCGTTTTCTCCTAATGTCTGTAATTTTCTAATATCGAGCCGAAAATTTTCTCAATCGATTGGGTTTGACTTCCTGATAAAAAATTCGTGGTCAAATTTGAGTGTGTCTGGTCCTCCGGCCGGTCGTATACTTACTATCTTCCGAACGAAGGAACCTAGAGTTTTTATACTTCCAGAATAGGTTGATTGACAAAATATCTCGGTTGAGTTCGTTTGAATTTGGTTTATGTAATAATTCCTCGAATATCCCTCTAATCAATTTCAAACTCAGAAAATGTTCAGATAACGTTGAAGGAAAGGAGTGTGTTGAGTTCCGAAGGAATCGGCTTGATAAAACATTTTTTTTTAAATCCCAAATTTTTTTTCAATACTCGATATCTCATCAGTTATTCATCAGAACAGACAACCTTATTTTGGCTATTTATGAAGGAAATAAGTACTCAGCATATGTTGATGTTTCATCACCATAGTGTTCAATTCCCAGAAGATATAAGAGCTTTTTATGAAAATGATTACACTGATTATATTTCTCCATGGATTCACACCACTGTGATTATCTTGAAGTATTCGTGATGGTAGTTGTTCGAGCGTGAAAGTGAAAGTCGTGTTGCCTACGTGGTACGCTTCGAGGGGTCTCATCATCCGACTGCTAGCAAGGTCACGGATGTTGGCGAAAGCATTTCCTCGCTTGGATATGCGCGTGGTACCATTACGTCACTTTGTTTATCAAGCGGCCATCTTAACATAATTCACCGGAAAAGAAAGGAACGTTGTATTTTAGAAGTTTTTTGAGAATTGTTGTCGCCTTCATGATTATATAATTTCACCGAGAAAAGCTATATTCATCTGTTTATTTTCATCTGTTCATCTGTTTATTCGCCGGAAGTGCGGTTGAGCAACCACCTGAGAGAGGCCCCTTTGGAGCCCCATTACAAACTTTGATTTATCATCACAATGTCAGTGCAAGTAAGGGGTATCCCTGTTTCCATCCCTTAAAACCCCATTCTTCAGTTGCCGATTCATCGTTGTTAGCTGTGAGCTGTGAGCTACATCACTCTGTGGTAAGTGCTTTTCTTTTTCTGGTTGCTCAATCTTAGTAATTATTTCATCTGAAATCGATTAGCCGCAATTTGATTGCAGCGGTCAATTATTGGTGCCGAAACCCGGGAACCTTCATAATTCAGTCAATTTTGTTCATCCGATTATTTTTATTATCGCTATTGTATTCAGAAAATTAACAGTGAAATATTTTATTTGTTTTTTTTTTCTGTTGTTATTATCTACTTATCATCTGTTTGTTATCTTCACGTCGTAATAAAGTAAAATCTAGAAATTCATTTAGTTACCGGGGCTGTTCAAGAAGTAAAATGCCGTCGACGGATAAATTAGAGGCTTCGATTGACGAGTCCATCGTCAAGCGAGATAATGCTTTCGCCGCGGCTTCTACCTTATTCAAGTTGGTCAAAGGGCTGACTAATGAAGCGGATGTGGCCAATATGTGCTTGAATGAGCTTTTCAAAATAGAGAAGGCCTTCAAAGAGGCTGATGAGTTAATCGTCAAACTGAACTCTCAGTTGGAGGAGCCGGATCGGGACGGATCGCCATCGAAGTTCGCGGCGTTTTTTTAAATATGTCTGCAGATCCGCGCTCCTCATAGTCAGCTGACTGCGTGCGCGTCTGCCGCTCAAACTCATTCATCCTCTGTTGACCTTCCGATTCCTCGAGTTGAGTTGCCATATTTCCATGGTAAAATCGAAGAATGGCCCAGCTTCATAGCCCTTTTCGATGCTCTAGTGCATCAGAACCATTTTCTGGCGCCTCTTCAGAAGTTTCACTTGCTATCTTCTGCTCTCTCAGGTGAAGCGGCTGCTGTTGTCTCCGGCCTTGAACTGAATTCCTTGAAAAACCCTTTAGCCTATCAGGCCCTTCACGCTCTGTACCAGAATACCCGTCGGCTAGCTGACTTGTATGTGAACCAGATATTGGATTCGCGGTCTGCGTCTGTTTCTTCCTTGTCCCAACTGAAACACTTTGCCACCACGCATCAAAATGCCATCAACGCCCTGAAGACATTGCCCATTCATGATCTGGCAGATTAACTTCTGTTCACTCTCACATTACGCAACCTGGATCTACCATCTCGCCAGTTGTTCCAAGGGCAGTTGTCCTCTGATGACTTTCCTAATCTCGCACAATTGCCACAATTTCTCGAATTCAACAATCGACAATTGCGAGTGTTGGAAAGCACTTCCGTCACCTCGTCTCGTGCGCCTGCGCCAAAGAGGCTGTCCAGACCTCAATCACCTGCAGGGTTAACGTCTGCTCCTTCATCGTCTGCGCCTTCTTCTGCTGGTTGCTCCTCGCGTGGTCCTGCCTATACAGTCTATAGATACCCAACCTCGTCCAACCGGGGCAAAATCGTGGTTAGTTGCCCTCAGCAACAAGCCCGACCAATTATTAAACAAGGCAGGGCATACTTCACTATGTCCTCCCATAGAGCGCATGAACACTTTAGCATCAAAAGATGCTATAAGTGCCAAGCCTACGGGCATTCGGCGAAAGCCTTTAGGCAAATGGAATCGACATGTCCCCATTGCTCCGGCAAAGGGCATGCGTACGCGGATTGTACACGGAAATCTGAGATTCCGGAATGTATTAATTGTAAAATTAAGAAACGGCCAGATTTCAGACATCCGGCCAATTGCAATAAGTGTCCCTCGTACCGCGATCAGATTGATCAGTACCGGGCCAAGATTGATAGAAGCACATAATTGGCCTAAGAATCTTACAAATTAACGGTCAAAGATCAGGGGCAGTAGCCTCTGAAATTTCTCACATTGTGGATAGAGAGAAAATAGATATTGTTGTACTTCAGGAACCCTACCATGCATCTGGTGGGGTCAAATACCTTGGACTCTCCACTAGAATCATAGCGAGTGGAGAGACACCCATGGCTATTTTTGCTATTTTTAATAGGGAGATAAATGTGCTTAATCTTCCCCAGCTTTCGACCCCCCACATAGGGGTCATGGCAGTTACACTAGGCAGGAACACTGTGTACCTAGTCAATGTGTACTGCCAATTTGCCAATGACATTAGCATTTATTTAGTCAAGCTGGAAGACATTCTAAACCAGCTTGACTATCATAGGTCTAAAATTATTATATGCATGGACTCCAATGCCAAATCTCCAATCTGGTTCTCAGAGACGAGAGATGACAAAGGAGCCATGCTCGAAGATCTTGTAGCTCATTATGGACTTACTGTCCATAACAATAATATCAATGGGCCAAAATCATTCTCCAGCCCTAATGGAGAATCGAACATAGACGTCACGTTATCAACTCCCAATACGGGGTTGGTGATAAACTGGTCAGTCAAAGAATCCTGGCAGTCCAGTGACCACAGAGCGATATACTTCCAAATACAAGATCCAAGCGATATACCGTCAAATTCAAATCCGGTCTCACTGCACCAGCCCAAATTCCTTACAGGTAATGCGGACTGGGAGCTGTTTGACACCGAACTCGACAGGCGACTCGCCAACGTAAATCTTTCTGTTCAGAACAAGCAGGACATCGATCGCCTAGTTGCGAGGCTTACGCAGGCCGTATTCAGTTCGGCTGCGAGATCGATGCCATCAACCACTCGTGCGTGGCACAAGGCCGGTTGGTGGACGGAGGAACTAAGGGCGCTAAAGAGCGACCTCGATAAGAAGCGAAAGAGGTCAGGAAGGCCCGGTCTAGCCGGCTCCTGACGGACCCTCTTTCACTGGAGCGGATGGCGGCCGAATCCCGGCAGGCTAATACACGATACGTATCAACGATCAGAAAGACGAAGTTGGAACACTGGTAGAGATTCCTGGGAATTGAATTCAGTAAGAGTCCCTGGTCGGCGGGATACAAGGTGGCAATGGACCGTGTCCAGGCCCCACCTGTAATCTCGTCGATTGAAGTCACGGAAGGGGAATACACGACGACAAGTCTAGAGGACTCTTCTTGAGAAACTCGTACCTCTGGACTACGTCGGATTCCCCCGCACAATCAACAGTGCGCAGTGAAAACCGCGAGGAGGACATAGAGCCTTCAGCTCAAGCATCAATTCCCTTCGATGCGAACGAAATCGACATTGCGTTGAGTCGAACTAGAAAAACATGCTCTCCGGGGCCGGACTCTATTTCGGGAGCCATCCTGAAAAGGGTCCACGCCAATCATCCGGACGTATTACTGAACCTGTACAATGCTTGTCTTGTACATCAATACTTCCCAAAGGACTGGAAGATTGGGAAAATATGCCTCATTCTCAAGGCAGCCAACAGACCAACAAGCGACCCTAAATCGTTTAGGCCTGTCTGTCTGCTAAATGAGATGGGGAAACTACTTGAGCGGCTTCTTCTTCCAAGGATCACCGAAAAATATACATCCTCGGGCCAGGAAGCGGAACACCAATATGGTTTTCGTCCCGGAAGGTCCACAGAGGATGCCATAAAAAAGGTTGTCAACTTTGTCCAAGAATCAGACCAACCATATGTGGCGGGTCTATTCGCGGATATAGAAGGCGCCTTCGATAATATGTGGTGGCCGGCGGTTATCCGCCGACTCCGGTTGGCGATACCCCGAGCACCATACGTAAAGCTTATCGCGTCGTATTTATCCGAAAGGCACATATTCTTTGACCAGAACGGTCTGTGTGTCAGGAGGATAGTCAATCGTGGATGCCCGCAGGGATCCGTCCTAGGACCATTCCTGTGGAACCTCCTGATTGATGAGTTATTGACCATTCTTCTGTCGGAGCCGGGTTTATCCCTGGCATACGCGGATGACTTGGCCATTCTCATACGCGCGAGAAGCCGCCGAGAAATTGAAGAAGTTCTGCAACGGACAGTCTCAATAGTTGAGACCTGGCTGAAGCAGAATAAACTTTCTCTTTCCCTGAAGAAGACACATGCTGTCTTACTGAAGGGAAAACTAAGTACAACTCGTCCTCCCACGGTGCGCCTTGGGTTGGGAACACTGAGGTGGGAGGCTGAAACCAAATTTCTCGGGGTGATCCTTGATCAAGGTCTCACATTTATCCCACATATCAAGTACCTCCGTGACAAGGTTATCTCTTCGAACCACAAGTTCAAGAGACTGACCAAGTCTACTGGAGAGACTGGGCGGCGGATGATGTGGATCTATTACAGGGCAGTGTACACCCCTGTGGTATTTTACGCATGCTGTGTCTGGTACCACAGGGCAAACCACAGTCACATCAGGAGACATCTGTCGGCTTGCCACAGATCGATCCTTTTGTTAATGACCACGGCCTGTCGGACGGTAGACACTAGTGCTCTAGAAGTCTTGACAGGCCAAATGCCTTTAGACCTTACGGCTGTCCAGGAGACGGCCAGGTCGCACTTTAGGAGAGGGCTCCGGTTCAAATACCAAGAGCACATTTACCCGGCGTTAGACACGGATACGCCGACGAATAGGAGCATAACCAAGAGGTACCTACGGGACCTCAAAGCTCAGCTCACGTGTACTTGGCAAGCACGATGGGACGAGGGACCAAAGGGCAGGAATACATATGGGTGGATACCTAAAGTCGATTTAACCACCTCGCGTGGCTATTTTCGACCAGGGTACCACCTTACATGTATAATAACGGGGCATGGGCCATTCAAGGCCAAACTACATTCGCTGAACCTGGCGGAAAACCCAGAGTGCGAGTGTGGCTCTAATGATAACTCAACGCATGTTTTCTTTCATTGCAATAGATACCAAATTCTGAGACAGCAGACTCCAAGCGACGTCATTTTAAGGCTGTCCGATTATTCTGACAGTAAACACGAACTTCTGACCACGGTGAAGCGATACCGCTACACATCTTCAGTGGCAGAAGCAATAATTAAGCATATTTATCTCACCAGAGATAATTGAATAAACAATAATAAATTCTAATCTAATCAAACTCAATCAACAAATGATGATTTCAATTCTCTATCTATTCTCTCTCGAACACATAAAACTCACAAAATTAACTGAATCTCATTTTATTTCCAGTTTGAATCCGTAACTTGAACTAACAGTCCAATTTGAAACACTCAGAAATAATACTTGAAGTTTAAAGCATAAGCAGTATATCAAAAACCAATTATGAATCTTTCAATCTTGGGCCGATACTGGCTCAAGGCGCCCCCGAAATCTCAATGTGGGGAGACCGCTCCCCACATCGGGTAAATTCGGTTAAATGGCAATGATGACCCTAAGGATTACGCACTCCCGCAAAAAGCGGGGGCGTATGAAGGGATAATATATGACCATAATGGCGGCCATGAGATGACATCAGTCAACTCCAGCTGCTAGGACCCATATGCTGAGCCATGCCTATACAGGGGTACGTCCTCCTAAAGCTTACAGCTCGTCATCTCCATGCGTGTTCTGCTCTCTAAATCACTCCATTCGACAGTGTCGGGAATTCAAGGCCATGACTATCCATCAGCATAGAGATTTCGTGACTGAGAGGCGATTATGCAGAAATTGCATGTCATTTTTCCACGCCACTGTTGATTGTGGTTCAGATCAGTGCTGCCACACTTGCGGGGGACGTCATCATACCATTCTTCACCTGGCCCCTACTAGTCCTACGCTCTCGTCTGGTACTCAAACGAAGAAGAAACCAACAAATCGGTCTCCTTCTCCACCCGCTGTAGTATCGAGGTCTCCAACACGTTCTGTCACCTCTCGGAAAACATCAGTCAGGGGTAGACTCCGCCCGCTTCCTACAGCGCTAGGTTCGGTGTCTCCTAGACCCCCACCAACTTCGTCGCCTCGTCAGGATCACACATCTTCTGGAGGTAATACCGAAAGACTCCAAGTATGGTCATCTTGCGATCGTCTGATCCAATCGAATAATCGCAGAGCGTTGTCCTCTCGTCTGTTCTCTTCTAAGCATCTGTTTTCCTCTGTACGGTCTGCTTTGCGTAAAAATGATAATCCTGGCTACCTTATGCCTACCGCTTGGATCCGCTTAGATTACCAGCGGATTGTTGTATTCAGCCGAGCCCTTCTCGATTCGGGCTGCCAACACACTCTCATCACTCGCGCTTGGGCCACCAAGCGTCGTCTGCACATTCACCCTGAAAATGTTCATCTTCACACCCTAAGTTTCGCATCCAAGGATACGCTTACGTTACTCTCTGTCTCCAAGGGGATCCCCCTAATCTTATCATCAAGGCCCACGTCATTGACAACCCCATAGATCCTTTCCCTGTTCAAGCGTTTAACGGCCGATGGCCTGAGTTTCAGCAGTTCAGCCTTGCTGACCCACTCTTCTATCTGCCTCGTACCATAGGAATGTTGATTGGATCGGATGTGCTTCCTTATCTTGTTCTTCCTGACACGTTATGCCCAACGTCTGAACTTCCGGGGGCTCTGTCTACAACCTTAGGTTGGGTGCTTTATGGTCCCCACGTTCGCTATCGTAAGAGAACTAAACATGTTTCCTTCTCACCTGACACTGCCAATGGTCTAGCTCAGCAAGTTTCTCACTGTCATCGCATTTCACAGCGGCACGCTTCTCCCTCGTCTTCTGCGGGGTCATTCTCTGCTGCGAGTGCTCCGTCCTCTTCGCAACCGGAATCCCCCCTCTCGTTGACTCACTCTCAATCCTCCTACGACAACACTCCCTCTGACGTGAAATCTCCTGCTACTGCCAACCTTCACACCTCGGTTACGAGCCCCTGGCAGCGGTCGGACCAGGAACTTGTTAACATCGTTCGGCGCTTCTGGGAACTTGATAGAGTACCTGACGTGCTTCCGCTGACCCCTGCCGAGAGGGAGTGTGAGATGATATATTGCGCTGATGTCGTCCGTGACTCCAATGGAAGGTACACTGTTGATTTGCCCTTGGCATCGTCTCAACTGGGAACTTTCGTCAATGTGGCAACTAGACAGTTTATACGGCTGGAACAGCGTCTGGTTAAAAACCCTACTCTTCGTGTGAATTTATGCGCGATTATCTCGAAAGTGGCCATATGAAATTGGTCCCTGAGTCTTCTGATTGTCCTCGATATGAGCCATATTATATACCTCATCATCCCGTACATCGTCCAGATGATCCCCCTGCCAAGATACGTGTGGTCTTCAACGCGTCTTGTGCATCCGCTAATGGCCAATCCCTCAATGATTTTCTGCTTACTGGTCCCAAGTTACAAGCAGACATTTCCACCCTCCTGCTTCGCTTTCGTCTATATCGCTTCGTCTTCACCGCCGATATTCGACAGATGTATCGACAGATCCTGATACTCCCTGAGCAACGCGACTATCAACGTATAGTCTGGCGTTTCAACAAACACGAACCTCTCCAATATTATCGTCTGAACACCGTTACGTATGGCGTCTCCTCTGCTCCCCTCTTGGCCCTTAGGACCCTTCGGCAACTGGCTTCGGATGACGGACCTAAGTTTCCTGCTGCTAGGCAGGTCTTACTGGATGAAATTTATGTTGATGACATCTTGACGAGCTGTTCATCCGAAGTTAAGGCTCTTGAGTTGCGACAGCAGGTACAGGATCTGCTCAGGGCGGGCGGCTATGAGCTGCGCAAATGGGCTACCAATCATCTTCCTTTACTAGACGATATTCCAGCTGATCATCGGCGAGAATCCTCGTCTACTGATCCTCTCCTTCTTGATCGCGAACCAGGTGTTAAGATTTTGTGACTTGGATGGAATCCGTCGTCTGATCACTTCTTCTATTTTGTCAGTTCGACTTCAACGGCCGTCACCAAGCGAACTGTATTGAGTCAGATGGCTAGAATCTTCGATCCCCTGGGATGGTCAATTTCTGTTACCTTCTACGCTAAAATCTTCTTTCGTCAGCTTTGCCTGCTCCATCTGGAGTGGGACCAACCTCTTCCGAATGCGGTTCAGCCTCTCTGGCTGCAGTTTCAATCCCAGCTTCCCACTTTGACAGAGCTGTACATACCACGATTCATCCCTGACGTTTCTGCCTCTTCTGCGCATCGATTGGTTGGTTTCTGTGATGCCTCTGAAACGGGCTACGCTGCTGTCGTTTATCTTCGTACTTTGGCATCGTCTGGTCACTATCGGGTGTTCCTTCTAGCCGCTAAATCAAAAATTTCTCCTTGCAAGGCTATGACTTTGCCTCGTCTGGAGTTATGCGGTGCCCATCTTCTCGCAAAACTCATGCATCATCTGTCCACTCACGTGTTGGAGCATCCCGGCGTTGAGTGCGTGGCATTCTGTGATTCGTCTGTGGCCTTGTCGTGGATCCGTGGTGAGACTCACAGGTGGAAGACATTTGTTGGCAATCGGGTTGCTGAAATACAAGATCTAATTTCTTCTGATCACTGGAGACATGTAGTGTCTGAGGACAATCCAGCTGATTGTGCCTCTCGAGGATTGATGCCTGCTGATGTTCATCATCACCCATTGTGGTGGCGGGGTCCGCACTGGTTGTCTTTCGACTCATCCTTATGGCCTGTTTCCTCTGTTGATTTATCTCAGAATGATCAAGTAGACGAGGAAGCCAAGCCAATCTCTGCGTTGATGTTAGCGGCTACCGCCGATGAGCCCTCCTTGATTGACCGCTTCTCCTCATATCTTCGACTCAAACGAGTCACTGCCTTTTGTCGACGATTCATGAAGAATACTCGTGATCCATCATCCCCTCGGTCAGGTTTTCTTTCCTCTCTTGAGCTTCAGGAAGCGGAAACCTGCTTAATACATATCGTCCAGGCTGTTTATTCTGCCGAGGAGCTGACTGAGCTTCGGAAGCCGTCTCCTCGTCTCCAGCTTATCATGAAGCTTCATCTGTTTTGTGACGAGCATGGAATTATTCGTGTCGGGGGTCACTTGTCAACGGCATTGTTGCCATATAGACACAAACATCCTGTTCTTCTTCCCAAGAGTAGCCATCTCACTCGTCTGATCATCGATGATGCACATCATCGTCTCCTACACGCTGGCGCTTTGGCTACTCATTCCTACCTTCGTCACCGGTATTGGATTCTGGATGGACGTAATGTAGTACGCAATCAATTGCGGAGTTGTAATCGTTGCTTCTCATGCAAACCTCGCCCTGTGGTGCAGCCAATGGACATTCTGCCTCCTGAGCGAATATCTTTTGCTATGGCCTTCCTTACTACTGGTGTTGACTACGCCGGGCCCTTTTATGTAACGAGTGCACGTCTACGAGGAGCTGTCAGCACGAAGGCATATCTGGTCGTCTTCATCTGTTTCACTACCAAAGCGGTTCATCTTGAGTTGGCTTCTGAGCTGTCCACTCCAGCATTTATCGCTGCTTATCGGCGATTTGTTGCACGTCGAGGTCATCCTTCTGTCATCTTTTCCGATAATGGGACCAATTTCGTCGGTGCTCATAACTACCTTCGTGATCTCGGCCGATTGCTATCTGCTCCACAGCATCAGCAGAGTCTTTGTGACGTCGCCTCGTCTTCCGGAACCGATTGGCGGTTCATACCTCCTTCAAGTCCTCACTTTGGTGGCCTTTGGGAGGCCACTGTAAAGTCTGCTAAACATCATCTCAGTCGCGTTATTGGCGAGCAGAAACTGACGTACGAGGAGTTCCTCACTGTATGCACTCAGGTTGAGGCCGTCCTCAACTCCCGTCCTCTTTATCTTCCCTCGTCTGATCCTTCGGATTTTGAAGCCCTTACACCAGGGCATTTCTTGGTTTTCCGCCCCCTCAACGCTCCTCCTGATCGTGATGTCCATTCCGTGTCTCTAAATCGCTTCTCTCGTTGGCAGTTGGTCCAGCGATTTCAGCAGAACTTCTGGAAGCGTTGGCGTCTGGAATACTTGCATACCGTGCAACAACGTCATAAGTGGTTGCAGCCGTCTACCCCTATCCTACCGGGCACTGTTGTCATCATTCGAGATGACACCCTTCCTCCTCTAAAGTGGAGTATTGGACGTATATCATCTGTTTTTCCCGGAGCTGATTCCACAACTCGTGTCGCTGATGTTACCACCCCTTCTGGGACAATTCGGCGCCCAATCGTTAAACTGTGTCCTCAAGCCAGTAGATGACACTTTTCCTCCGTCTGTTCACTCCTTTCGGTTGATTTTACTGAAGGGACCCTTCAGGGCGGGCGGCATGTTCGAGCGTGAAGATGAAAGTTACGTTGCCTATCTGGTGCGCTTCACGGCGGTCTCAGCACCCGGGTACTGGCGGAACCCTTCTCTCGCTTGGATATGCGCGTGGAAGTTCCGTGACGTCTGTTTTTGTTTATCAACGGCCATCTAGAGATAATTCGCCGGCAAAAAGCAACGTGATATTTTGAAAGGTTTTTTGAGAATAGTTGTCGCCTTCAAAATTACCTAATTTCACCGAGAAAAGTGATATTCATTTGCTTGATAGTGATATTCATCTGTTCATCTGTTTGCTAGGGATATTCATCTGTTTGATTGCCGAAAGTGAGGTTGAGCAACTACATGAGAAAGGCCCTTTTGGAGCCCTATTACAAACTTTGACTTCTCATCTTGAATCAGTGCAAGAGAGGGGTATCCCTGTTTCCATCCCTTAAAACCCCCCTTCTTTCAGTGCCGATTCATAATTGTCATCTGTGATCTGCACCACTCTGAGGTAAGTGCTTTTCTCTTTCTGGTTGCTCCATCTTGGTAATCATTTTGTCTGAAATCGACCGACCGCAATTTGATTGCAGCGGTCTATTATCTGCCATGAACAGACCCAACAGCTCACAAAGGGAGTATAAGTAATAAGACTCCAGGCTAACAAAGGCCTAGCGAGAGGCTTATCGTCGCAGACCTTCTGTGCCATGGATAAACCAAATGTTACGCCTGTATCCAAAGCTGAGTTAAGGGCGTGCTTCTTTTGGCTATATCAATCAGACGTAGAAACCCATCAGCACAAAAATATTTCGAATGTTCAGAATATGGCATTGAAATAACTTCACGAGCAAGAGAGCTGATAGGCAGATTTGGGACGCGAGAGTGCTATGCCACAGGAAGATGCAAGAGGTTTGGCAGCGAATAAAGAAGAGTTGAAGTAATTTCTTCAGTTACAAATAATAATAGATTATTGATTATGTTTTGAATGAAAAAAATTTAGTTCGAGAGTGAGGTTCGGACCCGGAAGGGTGAGAAAATATTGAAATTCAGTAGAAAAGACGTAATGTCAAAAAAAATCCACTTCAATAAGCGATTTCAACTGATATATTTCAACTCGATTTCAATGTGAAAAGCGCCAACGTAGTGTCACTCTAATCCCCATCCGAATATCTTAATCACTGATTAACTGTCAGACGTTTGAAGCTCTTGTTCAGTAGACGATTTGAGTGAGGATTTTTCAACAATAACGAATATTTGAATGCTTGAAACACTAACGTAATGTCAATATCAATCTTCCTATGAACTGTGATTCAGATTCACTTGAAATACTCAGCGGTATGAAATTAACGGAACTTGATTTGATTGAAAAATGTTGAAACACTTGAAGTAAATAGTTCTTGTCCAAGAGGCGATCAGAATTCACTTGAACCAAGACAAATTTTTCAACTCCGAATATCATTTGAATGCCAAATGCACTGACCTTAAGTCCCACACGTTCATTACATGATCAGCATACTACTGAATTGAGAGTTGTGAACTCGTTTTGAAGTGAAAACTTCCTAGGCACGTTTAGCAATTTTCATGTGGGAACTGAACTGAACTGAGCATCATGCTCGGCTTTATTCCTGATGAAAGGAACTCAGAGCAAAATTACACTCGTCTAATTGGTAGTCCTGAACTCACGTCAGTGTTTTTCTAAATTATTTAAAATTCATCCTGGAAATTATCGCGATCTGAATTACCCGCGAAAAGACCTTTGGGAAAAAACCATAACTTCCGAACGGTACAGACCAGAGGTGTCGTGTTCAGATAATTTGATAGACGAAGAAAAGATGTGAAAACAAAAATCTGCATTTTCCTACTTAGCTTCATCTGAACTGTGTGTTTGATCAAATTTGACCAACATTTGACAAATTGTTTATTAAAAGTGAATTATTTCCCAAATTGCTGAAAACACACTCAGAAAAACTATATTCGAAATCTACGCCCTCGATTTAGTGAATGACGAGACCTGCATCGATATAGAGTGAAAAAACTTTTTTGACTCGATTCTTCGGACCGAAAATTAGCGAAAAAACACCCTTGGCGGAAATCTACAATTTTGATTCCAAAATTAACGATTTTTCCTTGACTACTCAGAGACCGTTGTTGATTTTTATGTGTTTAGTTTTTCTGAATCCCTATCTGTTCGAGAGATATGAGAAAATTAGTTAATTTGTCAATCGACAAAACGTTTCTCGAGTTTCACTACCATATGGAAATCTACAATTTTTTTTTTTCAAGAAAACGCGAATCTCGTTATTCATCGAATCGAGGGCGGGGATTCGTAATCTGTCATTAGTTTTTGTATCATCAGTTGTTTGGGAAATATGGCGAAATCTATCATTATTATAACATCTTGTGACCTAACAAAAAACACATAACCGCCCCAAACCTTAGACCCCTGTGACCTCACTAAACCTCCCGCGACTTAACATAACTCCCGACAACAACACATAACCCCTCTCGATCTAACAAATTCCTTCACGACACCTTAAAACAGCCTGCGACCTAACGTAACGCCTCGCTAATTGACATAACTTCCCTGCGATCTCACGTAATACCCCGCAATCTGACATATCCCACCGTGAACTCATATAACCCCTGCAATACCACATAACAGCCCTCAACCTCTTATAACTACATGCCAACTAGCGCAACGCTTCTTGAGCTGAAATTACCCTCCGAGACCTAACTCAACTCCTCGCAACCTCACATGACCCATCCGCGACCCTATATAACATCTCGCGACCTAAGATAACCGTCTGCACCCTCACATAACAACCACAACCTCACATAACCATATCGACCACAAATAACGCCCTGGGACCTAACAGAACGCCCTGTGATGTCACATCACAGCCATGCGATCCCATATGAGCTCCCCGTATCCTCACATAACCTCCTCCTGACCTCACATAACTCCTCACTACATCACATATCCACTCGCGACCTAAAAAGAACCTCCTGCGACCTAACGTAAAGTCCTGTGACCTCACATAAGCTCTTGGCGAACCTATACAGGGTTATGATAAAGTAATGCACAAAATTCATAAAACGTACAACGATAACTTTTGAAAAAAATGCAAAAACACGTCAAACGGTGATATATATTCCGCATCTCTTGACATAACTTAGAAAAATAACAAGTCAAATTTTTCAAAGTTATGACGTCATCAACTTTTTTTTTTGATGGGAAGCTAAGATTTTTCTTACATTATGTGATAAAGCTTGTTTTTTTTACCAGTTTGAAGGACGGTGGATTGGAAGACGTGGACTAATGGCCACCTAGGTCACCTGATCTTACCCCCCTTGATTTTTTTCAGTGGGGACATATGAAAAGTCGGGTCTACATCAATCGTCCATACAATTAAGAAGACTTAATGGAACGAATTAGACACGAAATGGCTCTTATAACTCCTCAGATGATCGAAAACTCTGTAAATGCATTCTACCATCGTCTTGGCCTATGTCAGTCAGTAAACGGGACACAGTTTAAAGAATTCTCATAAGAAATAGTTTTGGTTTTATGGACTGTTCAGTTAATTGAAAAGTTATTATGAAACTCACGTTTATTTCGTTTTTTATTAATTTTCTCGTTGTTTTCTTATATTAGCTCTACTGCAACTATTTTTCCCAAGTGTAAAAAAACAAGCTTTATCACATAATGTAATAAAAATCGTAGCTTCCCATTAAAAAAATATGTTGATGACGTCATAACTTTAACAAATTTGACTTGTTATTTTTGTTACTTATGTCAAGAGATGCGGAATATAAAACACCGTTTGACGTGTTTTTGCATTTTTTTCAAAAGTGATCGTTGTACGTTTTATGAATTTTGTGTATTACTTTAACATAACCCTGTATATCCCCCAGCGATCTCAAATAAGCCCCCGCGACCTCACATAACCCACCCACGATCAGAGCTGTGCTAAGCACCGAAAAAAAGTGCTTCGAGCACTAAGCACTAAGCACTCGAAAAAAAAGGCTTCGAGTCTCGAGTTCTAAGCACCGCTTTCGACAGAAGGCTCCGGATTACCGAGCACTTTTGCAAAAGTAATTGAATATTTCGAGCACTAAGCACTAAGCACTTTAGTGGGAACTATTTTATGTAATGTTGTTTGATTGAAATGAGAACTCTTTAGCTTCATCGACATATCTAAAATTATGATTTCGAGACTGGGAAAAACTCAAAAGCCATTTTATTTGTTTTGTGAAACGCATGAATTCAATTTAAATTCTGGTACTAGTTAATCTTATTCGTCGATCTGAATCAGAATGGCTGTTCCTAATCAATGCATAAAGTTGAATTAATAATCGAGAACCAATTATTTTATAAGCGAGAACACATTAC
>JARTUT010001562.1:0-23697 GCA_030674115.1 Micraspis discolor | reverse complement strand
AAAAGAAATAATGACAATACAGTGAAAAAAATGAAATTATAAAGGGAAAATGCAGTATTCTCAAGAAATTTGAATGAAAATAGGTATTTATTTACAGGTACGGACACTAACACAGATAATAATAAAGAAATAATGATTTGAAGTGACGATTGAATTTAACATAAGACTGAATCTTACCGTTTGATGGATGTAAATGTTTATGAATTCCATTGCAGTAAACCACCGAGGGTGCGGTCAAAATTAATGATGAGTGCGATCAGAGCTGTGCCAAAGCATTGTGCTTAGTGCTCGTGAAAGCACTCTAAGCACTTTAGTGCTTCCGAGCACTGTGCTCGCGAGCTCTTTTCAAAGGCTAGTGATTAGTGCTTGTTTTTCGGAGCACTCTCGCGAAAATCTTAGTGCTTAGTAATCCGCTAAGCACTAAGCCTTTCCGAATTCTTGAAGTAGGGTCAATATAAGCAGGTACGGTATTTGATTTTTTTATGTGCGCAAAGATAATATGATCGTTTTGAATTAATATTCAGTATTTCTTCGGTCACCATTGATTTGACTTTATGGTTATGAAGGCCAGAAAATTTTTTGTTTTTGCGCGCTTGTTACTAGTGGAACAGGCGGGCTATCGTTCTGTCCAAATGTCTGTAATTTCCGAATATCGAGCCGAAAATGGCCTCAATCGATTGGGTTTGACATCCTGATGAAGAATTCGAGGTCAAACTTGAGTATGTCCGGCCCGCCGGCCCTGCGGCCGTATACTCTCTATCTTCCGAAGGAAGGGACCTAGAGTTTTCATTTTTTCAGAATAGGTCGAGTGTCCAAATATCTCGGCCAAGTTCGTTATTAGGCCAAATCCATCGAATAGTTTAGCAGTTGATAACATTAATTTCTTGAATATTCATCCTATCAATTCGTAACTTAGAGAATGTCTAGATAGCGTTAAAAGGAAGGAGTGTGCCAAATTTCGAGAAAATAGTCACGAGAGAAAATTTTTTAAAAATTCCCAAAATGTTTTTTTTTCAATACACGATATCTCATAAGTTATTCGTCAGATCACAACAATTTAGGGCATTTATGCATAGGTACCTAAAATATTTTAAAATTTCATCATCATAGCGTACAATCTCCAGAAGATATAAGAGTTTTTCTGAAAATGAAGTCCCAGATTATATTTCTATCTATGAGTTCACATCACATCAACTATAAATCTCTATGAGGGTGGTTTTAATTTTATGACAAATTGTCATAATGAGTGAATATTGAGCCGAAAATGAAACTAATTCTGTGGGTTCATTTTTATGACAAACATGTCTAAAATACTGGTGTGTGCAGTTGTCATATTTTGAATGGAAATGTCATTATGAATTTTGCGACAAGAGGACTTTTTTTTTCCCAAATGTCTGTAATTTCTGAATATCGAGCTGAAAATGATCGCCATCGGTTGGATTTGACTCGTGATGAAGAAACGGTGGTCCAATTTGAAAATGTTTGGCTGAATATTTTCTATCTTCCGAAAGAGATGAAATAGAGATTCCATATTAATAGAATTAGTTTATTATCCAAATATAAGTCAAGTTAGTTATTGGGCCAGACCTGTCCGATAGCTCAGCAATTATGAATCTGAAATTCGGTTATAATTGATGACACTCAACTACAACAACTTATATATGGTATAGAAATGTGGAAAGAATGCCAGATCGAAGAATTTGCTGATCTGTCAGTTCACTCAACTTCCATTTAAGATATATGTTTATTGATTCTTTCACACTCATTGTGCTGGCTGATTTTGAATCGCACTCTTTTTAGGACTGAGAAAAGACTTTAGAACAAGCGCGTAAAAGCTCCTGATCTCACGTCAGTGCTTTCCACATTTTTTCAGTTATGTGTTCTCGCTTATAAAATAATTGGTCCTCGATTATTAATTCAACTTTATGCATTGATTAGGAACAGCCATTCAGATTCAGATCGACGAATAAGATTAACTAGTACCAGAATGTAAATTGAATGCATGCATTTCACAAAACAAATAAAATAGCTTTTGAGTTTTTTCCAGTCTCGAAATCACAATTTTAGATATGTCGATGAAGCTAAAGAGTTCTCATTTCAATCAAACAACATTACATAAAATAGTTCCCACTAAAGTGCTTAGTGCTTAGTGCTCGAAATATTCAATTACTTTTGCAAAAGTGCTCGGTAATCCGGAGCCTTCTGTCGAAAGCGGTGCTTAGAACTCGAGACTCGAAGCCTTTTTTTTTCGAGTGCTTAGGGCTTAGTGCTCGAAGCACTTTTTTTCGGTGCTTAGCACAGCTCTGAGTGCGATTTACCTATGAGCAGCCTAGAAGGGCTGTAAAGAGCATCGGATATACATACTGACACAATTATTCAGGGATAAATTATTTAAAATCTATCTTAATGTATATCTAACACTAAGCATTTTTCATATTATTAAGTTTTCTTTTTTTATTACAATTTTTCTTCGTTTTGAGGATAGATCTCTTAAATAATAATAATATATTAACTTAATATTGTTACGTGTAAATCACGACACAATTAAAGTTATTCAGGCACGCGGCTTAACTCTAAGTGGAGAAGGGGTGGGTTCCTTGGAAATAGGAGCGCCAGATAGTTTTAAACTAACTTCTGAAATTGTGGCTTTCACTTGTAATTCAAAAACTAACAAAATTAAAATTGTTGTTGAATGAAAGTAACTTAAAAATAAGATCTTCGATATTTATTCAAAAGTTCACATGAAAATATAATATTTACCAAGAAACTGACACTTTCAAATGAGGAGATGAAGGCCGGCTTTCATTTACAACCAAAATTCTACAGTTGATGAAAATAATGGTGTCGAATAATATATTAATGATATAGTAATCCAAATATTATTATTTCTTACTGAATGGACGAAACAAGTCGGTTCAATGTTCACGATACAGGGTCCAGTAATTTATAACAATTATAAGGGTTCTAAAGGTTTCGTAACGTAAAAAATGGTGATGAAAATGAATGAAATAAAATTTTACTTATCCTACCCCGGAGAGGTCTCGAAATCACACTCAAAGGGTGGTTTCTCAAATACAGGAAATGGTTGTTCAAATTCTTGAAGTCAATGGGTGTTCCAGAATGTCGATAGTAGTGGTTATAGCCAAATTTTCCAAAAGGTTACTATGAATGTTGTTTCCAATCCTCCTTCTACCTCCTGTCACTGCTCTTGATCTTATGACTATGTTTGTTAATTGATTACTCGTTGATTATTTCGTTTTCGGTTCGTTGCACATACCAAATCTCCAAAATAAGTAAATATAGGTACTCGTAAAGGTATATATAATATGAATAACCTAGGTTGTTTCGATTCTTCTTTTGTAGTGAAGTAAATCACGTATGAAACGGAAATTCTGTCTGACTTCCAAAAATCCAATAATAAGTCGACAGAAATATGACAAAATCAATGTCCAAAATATCCGAATATAATCGTGTGAATGTAATTTCACAAATTTGAATGTCAAATTTCAAACTCACTCTCAGAAAAAAAAACTATATTGTAATGTGAGATCTCGAACTCATGTGTCGTAAGGAAGCAAAGATAACCGTTTATTGTTTATTTGCCTGAAGTTGTTTGATTAATTGCCTACCTTCAATTGATTCAGGCGCATTCATTTACCGCGAAGATTTAAAATTATTAAACGTCACAAATCCCCCCCTTACGAGAAGAAAACCCACTGGTTTCGCGTAACTGATCTCATCAGGACCAACAAAAATCTCGAACCGAAAAGTCTCCACGCCATCACAGATAGGAAAACTTGAGACTATGTGCTTAAAAAGTATTCAGGACTCTAATTCGTCCTTCATTTCAACTTCAAATCCCTCCCTCAAGTCATTGACATGCCAAACTCCACAAGACTTATCCGATTCATCCACCAGATCATATGTCCAGCGACCCAGTTTCGCTTTCACCCTGAACGGACCGACATAGCGAGGACTTAACTTAGAGGAGAAAAATTTTGATTTATCCGACAAAGCGTGATTTTTGTGCCAAACAATATCACCCACGTTAAACCCTGCAGGGCGTCTCCGAAGATTATATCTTCTCTCAGTGGTTTTATAAGACTTTGACAGTTTTTCTTGTATATTGGAGTATAGCTGTTGGAAATGACTATAGCGTTCTGGATTCAACTTTTCTCTTACTATATTGATATTCTTTTCGGAAATATCTAGAGTATGAAGATCACCGTGAATAACATGCTCACGTCCAAAATTAATGAAATAAGGCGTCTGTCCGGTTACTTGATGAACTAATGTACGTATTGCACGGTATTGACGGTAGGTAAACGTCCCATTTTCTGTGATTATCTTGTAAATAGCAAGAAAGCATGGTTTTCACAACTCTACTAACCCTTTCTACAGGATTATGTTGGGGATGATATAAAGCATTGAATAGTACTTTGACCTTAAATTTAGTCCATAGATTCGTGAAATGCTTTCCTCGGAACTGACTTCCATTATCTGAAATAAGATACTTCAGCACACCAAACAGCAGAAATACATCATTTTCGAGGGGTTCGCAAATTTTCGTGGCATTCGCAGATCTTAGGGGAAATGTCAAAACAAATTTAGAGAAGTAATCACTCACTACAAAAATAAAATTATAGCCCTTTGTAGATTACGGCAAGGGACCCATTAAATCGACACTGATCATCTGAAAGGGTCTTGATATTGCGGGTCGGCTACCCAAGAGACTAGAAGGAGATTCAGATCCTTCTTTTACTTCTACTCCATCGCAAGAGAATTCCCAACAATTCTGATTAAGATTAGGAACTATACCCATACATTTCCAGAAATCTAAGCCCAAAATTAAAGAATGTTTTAAAGCTCGCACAATCAAAACATCTATTATCTTAAAAAGAGTTACTCCGAATGATTTTAAAAATTCCCAACTTTTTTCACCCATAATAGTTCTTGTGGCACCTAAATCCAACAAACCTAGGAATGTTTTCCCAAAAATTTCAATCCTCAGATATGGTCTTTCGTCACGTCCTGAATGGGATATAATGTAATTTAAAATGACTTGCTGATTTGAACCTACATTTGAGGTCAAATGACTTTTTATGCAATTGGTAGAAGTAGATGCGTCAGGGGGTTCCAACTGTCTACCTTCGAAAGATCCCCTTAGTTGTATTCCGACGAATTTGTAGTACGGGAACAATTTCCACAATTGCGAACCACGACAATTGGAGCACCACATCTGAAACAATGTTTTGTCTTAGGAGCTTTACAAATACGAGAAATATGACCGGACGTTCTACAATTCCAGCATGTCACCGCTGACACTCGAGACTGACCGAACGACGTAGACGGCTCAAAATAAGCTAGATCTGGCTCCAAATCGTTTTTTCTACGTATGAGGTTCGCGTAATTTTCAACAGAGTGTTTCTTCATCTCCAATTTAGTGCATAACTCTATCAGGTGATCAATGGAATCGATTTCAGTTAATCCAAGATGTAGTGGGAAAAAGGGATGGACATTTTTCAAGATCAACTTGAGCTGAACCGATTCGGGAATTTTATAGGATAATCCAGAAAACAAAGTTGTCATGCAGGCAATGTTTATGCCAATATTTTCATTTTCACCCTGAGTGCGCTTTTTTATTTCTTCGAATAAACGATCATCGTAGTCGTGTGGTAAAAATTGTTTCTTCGAAGCAACACATGTATCGTTCCAAGAACGAAATCATTTTTTTGGCCCTATACCAGGTCTACGCTGAACCACGAAATAAGTCAGAAGCAGACTCAAAAAGCTCAACCTTTCCTACGTGTCTACAAATGGATAATTCCTCTACCCGCTCAAGAAAAGCTGAAACTGACATATCTTTAGCATCGCCCGAAAAGTGAAGATTCCATTTCGTCACAGGAATTGACTTCGCATGTTCCAAGTAATCCGAAATATGTACCTTCTCCTGTGCTATATTATATATAATTTAGAAACAATTTTCTTGGGATCAGAGCACTGGATTAAAATTAGGATTTCATCTTTTCATTAATACTTTACTACATATGTTTCGGCGTACATTGAACATTTTTAAAGTTCTCGTATTACAAATACAGTGATAATCACATCTAAAATGTATAACTGTCCAACAATTCATCTCAAAATTCTAGTTCTAAGTACTAAGTACATAGTATACTTTGGACTTCACATAGTCCCAAAAAATGTGATATCACATGATTTAGTTAGCCAATTCACTGGTTCGAAGCGTGAAATGATCTGCTCGCCGAAACGCTCTTGCAGAAAAGCCATGGTGTCACGGGCTGTATGACAAGTGGCACCATCTTGTTGAACTACATTTAGTCGAGACCACAGGCTTCAATTTCGGACTACAAATAGTCTGTTATCATGGTGCGCTAACGGTCACCATTCACAGTAGCATTCCGCCCGTCCTCTGTTTTGAAGAGATATGGACCGTTTATTCCACCGGCCCTTAAACCTCACCAAACAGTTGTTTTTTCTGGATTTAACGGCAATTCCTGAGACTCTTCGGGTCGTTCATCACCCTAGATTCGGGTATTTTGTTTGTTCACTAACCCATCGAGCCAAAAATGGGCCTCATCAGTGAACAAAGCTTTTGTCGAAGAGTGGATCCTCCGCAAGCTTGTCAAAAGCCTAATGACTGAAATATAAACGAATCGGTAGGTCGGTCAGCATCAGTTCTTGAACTAATTGAATTTTGTAAACCTTCAAAGAAAAATTCTTACGTAAAATCCGCCAAGTCGTTGAATACGAAAGGCCAAGCTGTTTAGAACGGTAACAAATCGATACTTCAGGTCCTCACGTATACTCTCCCCCACTACCATTATATTTTTTTTTCACTACGAGCTGGATGTTGTTTATTTGGTCGAGTATTATCCAATAATAATAATAATAATAATAACGAGTTTATTTGTAGAAATAAATACACTTTTCACCTCCATAAGGTGTGTAAAACATCGTAAAAACATTATTGATCTCAAATAAACCGAAATTCCGCTAAAGGCGAACCTTGAAAGCGGGATCACACCACAAAATGATTAATAACCCAATACACAAAATGACCAACGCAAAGTACAATATATAACAATAGAAAATTCCACTCAACCGAAACTCATATGCAACCTAGGTTGTAAAAAAATACAATATAAATACAATATAATATAAATACATATAAGATATAATATAAAAAACACACAAAAATCCCAAACAGCAATGAGAGCAACGGAGAAATACCACATCAATAGTAGTAGGTATTGTTGACATCAACACACTGGTGCACCCAAAGTCTAGGTCTTCCAGTCAACCACCTCCTCATCCTTGTCCTAAACAGTACAACCGAGTTGTATCTCTTATATTCCGGGGGAATCTGCGCATAGAACTTTGGCGCTAAATACGTATGACACCGCTGTATAATAGATTTCTCAGGTCTAGGAGTAATCGCAGTGTTACCTTTATGTCTCGTGTCATATCTGTGTTCCATATAGACTAACTCGGATCTGTATTTATGTTGTCTACAAGTTGCCACGAGGAAAAACAGCTGTCTGATGTCAAATATCTCCGCTTCCAAGTAAAGTTGGTTGCTGGGATATCTTCGGGATTTTTTGTAGATGATCTTGAGGATACATTTCTGAGTTTTCTCCAATTTACTTACATATACTTTCAATGCGGAGCCCCATGCTATAATTCCATATCTCAGATGGCTCTCCACCATAGCGTAGTATACCATTCTCAGCTGTTCCAGGGTGAGTATCTGAGTCAAACATTTGATCTTATACATAATACTTCGTAGCTTCTTTGCTACATAATTAATTTGTTCACCCCATCTGAGGTGACTGTCAAGGTACACCCCAAGGTACCTGATTTCAGACTTCATTGTGATCTCTATTGGGGATGCGTTACAATTTATTTTCATAGCCTGGAACTGTGGTAAATATGGCGCATAAGATGTAAACGGCATGAAGTATCTCTTTTCATAATTTATAGCCAACATACGACTATCAAACCATTTAATTACCCTCAGAAAATCTACCTCTGCTTTTTGTTTCAGAGTTTCCCAGTCCTTGGCACTATAAATCAGGGTAATATCGTCTGCAAAACCCAATATGTCTCCATCAATCTTGATTTTAAAGATCTCATTGATGTAGAGATCGAACAAAAGGAGACCCAACACAGTTCCCTGTGGAATACCACACTCAATAAACGCACTATCGCTTTTTATATTTCCGATCTGTACTTGCTGACTCCTCTTTTCCAAATAACTATGAAGCAGTTGACCCGAAATCCCCCTAAATCCTACACTCTCAAAGACAAGAGGCAACAACTCATGGCTGACTGTATCTAATGCTTTTATCAAATCCACAAATATGCACAGAGTGGGGCTTTTTTCGTCGATTTTTTTACTTAGAATGGCTGTCAAATATGCTATTGTGTCCTCGGTAGACCTACCCTCCCTGAAGCCACTCTGCTTGTCAGACATTATTCCTATCGTACATAAATAGTTATCCATACGCACTTTCAGTAGTTTTTCAAAGATCTTTGACAAACTTGATATTAAAGATATAGGTCTGTAGTTATCAACGTTAAGTTTGTCCCCCTTTTTATAAATCGGCTTTACGATGGCATGCTTAAAAGAGTTTGGTACTTCTCCAGTCCTGAAACACAAATTCATCAAATATGTTAAAGGTGCAGCTATTTCCCATTTCACATACTTAAGTGTTTCAGCTTTCAAACCATCAACTCCTGGCGCCACCTTATTTTTCAATTGGTCTATTATCTTAACTAAATCATTCTCCTGAACCTGAACTGAAGCCCCTCCAGGTCTCACCACATTCAAACCTCTCCTGATCTTCTCGTTCAGTCTCCTTCCCACATTAGCAAAGTGCTCATTGAACTCCATTGCGATCTCATTTTTATCTGAACTCACATATCCTGACGTCAGCCGTATTTCTTCCACTTCGTTTTTCCCAGGATTGCTCCCTGTGATCTCATTAACACATCTCCATAAACCAGCAGAATTAGACTTGTTCTGCAAGATCAATTTTTGATAGAACTCTCTCTTTGCAACTTTTATTAATTCATTCAATTTATTTCTGAATTTTTCATAATTTGTTTTATTCAACTCTGTGGGATCCTTCATCATAATTTTATATAACCTATTTTTGTCATTTATTGACCTCACCAAACCCGCTGTTGTCCATGTTTTTTTTCTTCCTTTCACAGGCTTTCATCTGCCTCACACATGTACGCTGATCAATATAGGTCTTCAATTTCCTTAGAAATGTATTCGCACAAGCATCCACATCCTCACATTCGTAGACGTCCGTCAACTCTCGCAATGTAGTGAGGACAATAGTTTATCTCTGTCGAAGATCTCTTTAACTCTTGGCGGTCGGTTCACTATAGTTTTCCTTTGCGAAGACGTTATCTGCGTGAGAACCGAGAAATGATCAGTTATGTTGGACTCGTAAACAGCTTACAATGTGCGATGCGATGATGTCCTATCCTTAATAAGCACATGGTCGACACAAGATTTACTATCTCCCTGAACTCTTGTAGGCCTATTTACAGCTGAAATGAATCCATGCTCTCCCAGGACATCCAGATAATCATCCATATGATCACCCTGGCTCAGGATATCAATATTGATGTCCCCAACCAACATATGAATGTCTGCTCTCGATCTGCTGCAGCAACAACTTCAATTCATCTAAGTTCCTGCCAACACTGCGAATATTAGTCTGAAAAACATTCAAACCCTCATATTCTACTTCACTGAATAAGTTATTTAAATCTTCAATTGTTTCAGGCTTATTCGTTAATATCACCTGAACTTGAAAGTCTCTAATGTAACAGTCCATTTTATCCTATAACCGATTTTCAACCAAAAAAAAAAACAGAAAAATCTGAATCCAAAACAAATCGACCAGACAGCAATAACAACTCAACCAAAAAAAGAAAAAAAGACAAAATTATCGAGCAAACTGTGTATCCAACAGCACTCGAATAACAAGGACTTATAATTATTTAGGATGTTTAAGAGCCTTATTCAGAAGGGGTCGACTTCTCAATCTATCTCTTATTTCATCAACAGAAAAATCGGAAACATTCCCTTTTTGGAGACCACTCACTGTGTCCCTTTTGTTCATCGGTTTCGAGGCAGCCTGTCGATTGCCTGTCTCAAAACGATCTCTCATTTTAGACACCGATGTCTCAAGATCCTCTGTTGCAGTAGAGAGCTCCCTATGAGTCTCTCCACCCGATTCCCGTGGTAAATTTTTCAGATCTTCCAATGTATATCGAATGCCCCCAGCTATCAATTTATCACCCCTGACAAAGGCGGAATCTTCGAGGTTTCTGTACCGCGGCAAGTAGGTACGCAATTATCTGAGCTCTTCTCTCTGTTCTTTTGTGAGATCATGGGCAATGGTCACCCCTGTTCCCTTCAGCCTTCGACAATTTTTTAAAATTAATTGTTTTCTCAGAAATGTGGTCAACTCCACCCTTAGCGGACTCTGAGTAGAGCGACCCAACCAGTAACAGTTATTAATGTCGGAAACCGTTAAAGTCACACCAAGCAATTCCTTTATTGTATCAACAACAAATTCAGCTGAAGGATCTTGTGGTCTCTTATCCAACCCAAAAATGAGAAAATTGTTTCTATTATTATCTCTTCTCAAGTATTCAATCTCTTTTTTGAGCACGCAGTTTTCTTTTTCAAGTTGACCAAGTTTTTTCTCCAAAACACCAAACTTATGAAGTATTTTAGCCTCACTCGACTCATTGAGGCCCTCAATTCGGTTTTCCACCTATTAAGCTCCTCGTATAAAAACTTCAAGCTTATTTCCTCTTCATTAACTATTGAACAGAAACGAAAAGACGCAGTTGAGTTTCCCAGCGGTCCAGCGATACAAAACAATACTGAATAATCGCAATGTGTGAGAAACACCCTCCAGAGAAGTACGTCCGCTTATTCGTTCTCCAGATGCAGTTTGAATCTATGCTATTAATACAATGATGAATTTTGTGAATTAAATGGCATAATTAGTTTAATAAGCGATGCAGGTAAAGGAAAACAAAAAATATTACTCTTCACTTCTTTTCTTTGCGCCCTTAAAGAAGACTCAGACAGAGTAGGAAGGCGACGGATTTGGGAATCATGAAAGGTAAAGGAATGATATATGTTGGCGCCGCAAATACACGCCCGGACGCACGATCCGCGATGTGACACCGACAACAATAATTCGCCCAGATCTTTAAAATGCGTACCGGTCCCCGGAAGGTTCAAGGTCGCCCACTAATCGAGCTCAATAGGAAGTGGAATCGCGGTCCGTTGTTTACGAAATTTTCAAGACTAAATTTAAGAAACAATTGCGTTAAATTGCATCAATACGGGTAAAAATATCGATAAATCTCTTACAGAAGGATTAAACTTACAGTAGAACTGATATTGGCCAAAACTGACAGCCGGAAATTAGATAACTTTCGCAATTTCACAGGAGCACGAATTAATACGTCTTTCAAGAAATGAACACACACAAATGATAACGAATAACGAATATTGAGTCTCAAACTTATTGATGATAGAGCGAACTGTGCGTTTGGTAGGCCGAATATGTGGACCGTACGTCGCTCCAAGTGTCCGATACGAATTAACTGGAGAAAGCCCATTTTCGTAGTAATGCTGAACAATTTGTAGACGCTATGCCGGGCTAAGTCGTTTCATTATGAAATGTCAGACACTACCGAACAAGAATACCACTTCAGTTTACTCGACTCATAGCGCGATCGGCTACTAAATCCCCACCACAAATAGTACCTCTGAATGAATCACCCTTTATAACGCACTAGGTTTGTTTTACTTGCTTACACCGAAAGTGTAAAGTGTACACTTTACACTTTCAAGAACTTCCATTTTTCGGGAGAGGGGGAAATATCGTGTAAAGTGTGAACCCTTCAAGTAGAACGCCAAAGTGTATATCTGTGGTTTTGAATAGGTTATCAGAAGTTAGGTTATTTGAAAAAGTGAAATATAAATAATGTTCGTATAAAATTCATATTGATTTTATTACTACGTTTATCACCAAGCTTTATCAGTAAATAATGAATGGAATAAATGCAGAAATTCTTGGTTACCTTTTGGAGTCTGAGTCTGATTCGTCATCCGATGAGGATTATTTTGAAAACGATGTTTCTGAACCATCCGTTTTCTTCGCTGCAAATAATGGTAATAAAAATAACTTTATGCTTTATTAATTTTAGTTTTTATTATTATTACATATAACCACATATTAAGTTTATGTATTTGTAGAATTACGTTAGTTCTGTCACGTAACGGCGTGTATTTTTTTAGATGAAGACATTGGACCAATAATTGAACCAGTATTAGGGCTTCTCCAAAGAGTACATCATGTAAAAATTGTTAATTACATTGAAAATGTTGTACATTCATATGTAGAGAGTGATTTCATAATGCACTTTCGTTTATCACGAGAAGTGACATATGAAGTGATCAATCGTTTTGCAGCTTCTTCAGTTTTTTTGCCGTTACAAGGTTAGTTTTATATTATTAATTGTACATACATAATTTCTTCATTATAATATCTTCCTATACCTCAGAATGTTATTATAGGTCATGCAGGGTATGAGCCTATTTCTCCAGAGAAACATATTTTATGTTTTCTTTGGTACGTTGGACATGAAAGCATTAGCTATCGGGATGTAGCAGATAGATTTGGAATCAGTATAAATGCACTGTACAATGTTATATCCAGGGTTACAAATTTCCTTATATCTCTTGCACCAAATATCATAAGATCTCCTACATCACAAGAGAGGGAAACCATTAAGGAATGTTTTCTTCAGCGAAAAAGATTTCCTGGGGTGATAGGTAATATTTTAGTAACTACATCATTTTATTTATACAGGTGTAGAATTTCCACTATTTTATTAATGAATAATTCTCATCAGGTGCCATAGATGGAACACACATTCGAATAGACAAACCCATTGAAGATAAGGATTCATACATTAATAGGAAGCATTTCTTTTCCATTCACTTACAAGGCATTGTGAATCATGAACAAAAATTTATGAATGTATTTATTGGTTACCCTGGCTCGGTTCACGATGCAAGAGTTTTTAGGGAATCGCCAGTGTACCATAGACTCCATGAAGTTTGCGGAGGTTTGTAATCCATTTACATCATATCATATTTTTTAGATATAAATTACATCAAAATGTATATGCAGATTCTGCTGTAACAAATTATAATAGTATGCAATCTTTTACCTAGGCAATTTTCTAATTTGCAGAAGATGGATACCTGCTTGGAGATAGTGCGTATCCTTGTTTAAAACAATTGATTGTTCCATATAGGGATACCGGACATTTAACACGAGCTCAAATCAAATTTAATCAAAGATTGAGCTGCTGTCGAGTTATTATCGAAAATGCTTTTGGTAACCTGAAACAGAGATTTCGTCAATTATACCACTTCAACTTGCGAGATATTGTTCGAATGGTTGAGTTGACTTAGAAATTCATCAATTTTACTTGCTGGAGATCTACAGAATGCGTATATATAAATGGTTTGTTCGTGAACAATAATCTTGATCTTCAGTAATACTTTATAAGATTCTGAGAATGATATAAGTTTGCTTTTATCAAAATATGTCTATGATTGGCATTCAATGAACAACGTTAGATAACGATATCATATTGAAGGACGCAGTATTAGGCACGTTCCAAGATTCTGAAAGATTATGCAGTCAGAAGATGTCCCAAGTTCTACAAGGTCAATTGATGGAATTTTTTTTAAATACTACAAAAATTAGTATTTATATATTCTTTTCAACTTTTGGCTGACAATATTTAGTTAGCAAACAATAAAGCATATAGATCAGGGGTTAGTGACGGGGTGTCATACAATTCGGCGTATGACATAAAAGCCTAGGGAAAAAACCCCAGTAAATAAAACCTGGCTCCCCGTCTAAGTGTGAAATTACAAAATTAAGCTGAAATATATTTTAGGGACTTCTTTCTTCAAGAGTGGTCTTCTATTGATGGAAACAGAGACTTCTTCAAGTTGCTCAAATTGAATCTGGAAATAATAAGACAAAAGCAGAAAAAAGAGCTGAATAACAAAAATATTATACATATCATATTCGTTTGAAATTTCTTCTGCTTCTCCACAATCACAACTTGCGCTAGGAACTGAGTTCCATCTGAATAGCATATTGGTACGACCATGACCTGTTCTCAAACGAAAAGGAACTGTCCGAATTTTCCTTGGAAGATCAAAACCAGTAATTTTTTCAGAAGGATCAGAAACGAGATACTTATTGAACATTTCGTAATAGTTCCACTCAGACTACCATAATTCTTTATCACTTATGTTCATATTGAAGAACGTATTATGCCATAATGGTTTACGTGACTTCAATATGGGAATTCTATTCTGTGGAATATATGAAATAATTGGGAATAAATTGGTAGAAGAATGATAATTGTTCCAAGAATTCAGAGCTGCAGTCTGTCTGCGAATGTGGGGAGGGACAATGTTAGACAAAACTAGTAACCAATGAACCGGTGTAGATATTATGGTGCCAGTAATTATTGTCATAGATGTATGTATTCAATTGTGCATTCATTTTTTGTGTATAGCACTATTAAACCAAACAGAGCAACAATACTCAGCTGCAGAAAAAACTAGGGCTAGAGATGCTGTGCGAAGAGTGGAAGCATCAGCACCCCAAGACGATCCAGCTAATTTCTGAACAATATTATTCCTAGTTTTCAGTTTTAGGTTCAGATCATTCAAATGAGCCTTGTAATTGAGCGATGAATCTAATTTAACTGCTAAGTATTTTGAATAGAAATTATGTTCGATAGGAGAATCATTGAAAGTTACAGCTCATTTCCTATATTTTTCATGATTATTCAGATGGCAACAAGATACCTCTGATTTGGACATAATCGCCACTCAATAAAATAATTCTTTAAAATTTCCAAATCAGATGACAGTATGTTTTCCAGAGTATGGAAATCCGAATGTTGGTAAGCAAAAGCAATGTCGTCAGCTTAAACAAATTTTTGAGATGATGTCGTGGGTAAATCACTTAGATATAAATTGAAAAGTAAAGCAGCTAAAACTGATCCTTGAGGAAGACCGGTTTTCAATGTTTTGAAGTTGCTACTCTTATTGTCAATAAAAACACGAAACCTTCTATCAGATAACATATTTTCTAATAATCGTACCATTTTTCCACACTTCAGCTGGGTATAGAGTTTGAAAATGTATCCATCTTTCCACACAGTGTCATATGCCGAAAATAAATCGATGAAAGCAGCTCCTGTTTTCAACCTATCATTGAAGCCTGATTCTTTGAAAGTTGTAAGGCTGAGAACCTGATCTGAACAATTTCTATTTTTCCTAAAGCCTCCTGGAAATTTTGTAGAGCATTTTCTATAGAAGATTCAATTCTAAAAAGAATTAGTCTTTCTAATATCACTCAATAAACTGATGGGTCGATAACTACTAGGATCACAAGGATTTTTTCCTCGTTTCAAAATACCTATTACTTTAGCCTTACGAAATTCGGAAGGAAAGTTTCCGGAATTCAGAATATTGTAATAGAAAGACAATAACCAAGACAAGGCCTTTTTTCCTAAATGTTTGAAGAATTCTGGATAAATTCCGTCAAAACCTGCTGCCTTTCGAGATTTGGTAGATTTGATTGCAGCCCTTAATTCATCTATATTGAATGGATGTGACACATGTTCTAAAGTAAGAGCTGATCTCCTGAATATCTGTAATTTTTTCTTCATATTCCTAATTTTAGATTGAGATGAATTGACTGATTCAGATACATTAACTAGGCGGCGAGCGATTAAACTTGGATCAATTTTTGATGATGATGAGGTAAGAAGAGTAGCTTCACCTAATTTTCTCAATATATCCCATGAACTCCTACTCGAATGTGTAAAATTCATTTTTGATACAACACTATCCCATTCCTCCTTTCGGCTTGTATTGATAGAATTCATAAGCCTTTCACATTTATCAACGGATGGTGATTTTTGATAGTCCTTGTACAGATTATCGGTTTCTTTCGACCAACCTCGATATAATCTTTCCGGAAACCTCTTGGAACGAACTTTTCTGCTGCGGCTATCACAACACCTAAGAATCTGTGATAGTTATCGTGAGTGGGTTTAATCCATCTAATATCACTGTTTACCTTCTTAGCAAATTCAATCCAATTCGCTTTCTTGAAATTCCAACGAGGTCTTCTTAAACATTCTGAATATTGAATTAAACTTCTTGAAGTCAACAGTATAGGCCTATATTGGCTATGAGGAAAAACTCCTAAAATTTTACGCTTTACAGGAAGCGGTTTGCAAGTATTGTCACAAGACACTAGGCAGAGATCAGGATTGTAGCCTCTATTCCATCGAGAAGAATGAAAAGAAGGTACATCTTTTCCATCAAAAATTAAATAGAAATTATTATCTTCCATCCAGTCAGCTAAAGCTATTCCACTCCTATCATTATTATTATAACCCCACATTACGTGGTGAGAATTAAAATCACCGCAATAAATTGAAGGATGAGGAAGATTCATTTCCAAATTTCTTGGCCAAATAGTATTTGGAGGTTTATGAATATTAACGATAGAAATATTACAAAATTTGAAAGAGATAAAGAAAACACCCTCAAATTCGCCTTTTTGGATTAACTCGATATTGTGAATGAAGGATTTCTTAACATAACAAGCTAAACCGTAAATTGTACTAAGGAAATAATAAATGAATATATAACCTTTTATGGTTCCTCTTTCACGAAGATTTTTTTCAGTATCCGCATGTGTCTCTTGAAGAAGAATAATCTCAGCACTATAGTCCTTTGCTAATTTTGAAATATAATCACTCTTGTCCCTAGAAATACCCTCTATATTCAGATCCAGTACTCAATACAATCATCATCCATAGTTGGGGAAGCTTGTGATATAGTATTTATTAAAATTAGTATTTAGGATTGTTCACTATTGAATTTACTATTTATCGAAAACACTTCTCTCGCTTCACTGCAATCATTCAAAGGGTATGTTCTTATATTATCTACTTTGAAGTCTCTTATATAAGGATTCATCAATTGAATATATAATGAGAATATTGTTTCGAAAAAAAAAAATGAATCAGATGAATGGCCGCCGCTCATCTCCTGATAATATGCCATCCTATGAATAAATTCTTGAGTCGCTCTACCCAAGGGCTTTCCACGTATTAGTTGATATTCATCAATAATTATGTTTCTTAATTCCTTCAACTACCCTAACTTAAACATATTTTCAATTGCACTTTGTGGGCATATTTCGATTATTTAGTACTACCTCAAAATATCTGACAAAATTTGATATCACATTCTCCTCATCTTTTTCTGAGAGGTTAACAGGAGTAGTATTCATTTGACTGTTTTAATTTGTTTTCGAGTTATGAGCGAAATTCGAAAAAATAGCAATAAAGTTGAAATTTAAATCTCCGCTAATACTTATGATATAGATCCGAAATTAAAACATTATAAATGTATTTTGTCACTTAGAATACAGTAATGTGGTTCTCTATCTTGAACCATTTCTAATTACGCAACTATGACTCAAAGTTAACTTTTTTTAATTTCGAAATTATGCAACATCGTATGGTTTCTATGATAATAAGCGATAGTGGTGGTTAACCCTTTTTTATCCGATTCAATATTTCTATGGTTTCAACCGTTGCTGAGTACAGAAAAATAGAGCATATTATATTAAGAGCAGTCTCCTTCCGTAAATCTCAATATTTCTATGCTTTCAACTAATTTCTACAGAATTCGAACATGGGTATATGCATAACATTTTAAATCTCTAATGGCCGGTTTCTGAACTCGACAGATAACCGTCAGATAGTTATACAGCCGTTAACTGTGGTTAATATTTATCGGCTCGATAAACGCCGCACGGGTTTCTGATGTCAAATTTATTCTTCGGTTAGCTATCGATTGGATAACTCCATGGTATCGACAGTATAGTTAGTTCATGAAAGTGATAATAGATGTCACTGTAATCAAACCTGACATATTTTAAAAGATTGAATATAATTTCAAAGAGAGACTAATTCACAACTATAAAATAATCATTCTCTTATAACCCTATATGGAAAAAGTTCGTATTTACAAATCGTATCGAAAGCAAAACACAGAATCAAGAGATGGATTCAACATTCTGTGACGTTCTTTTGGCGTCAAAGATTGTGAATTCAAATTCACAAACAAACGAAAAAAACAATTACGCAACAAAATGAGTCGACAAAGGGCTAGAAATTTCACTGAGCGTGAAAAAATATTGTTATTGGACATTGCTAAAGATTTTATTGGTACTATCGACAATAAAAAGACGGATGCCAGTAATTTGAATTTGAAAAAACAAGTCTTGCAGAAGATAGAGTAAAATTCAACGGCGTTGGAGACACTGGTCCGCGGAGCGAGAAACAGCTGCGTGCTATGATAATATAAAGAAAAAAGCGAAAAAAATTTCGCCGACGACAAATTAGGTAAAATCTGATTTCAAATACATAGGTAAACACAAGCAACCATAAAAGGTTATGTATTCATTGATTATCTCCTTTGAGGGTGTTTTCTTTATCTCTTTCAAATTTTGTAATATTTCTATCGTTAATATTTATAAACCTCCAAATACTATTTTGCCAAGAACTTTGGGAATAAATCTTCCTCATTCTTCAATTTATTGCGGTGATTTCAATTCTCATCACGTAATGTGGAGTTATAATAATAATGATACAAGAGGAATAGTTTCAGCTGAGTGGATGGAAGATAATAATTTCTATTTAATTTTTAATGGAAAATATGTACCTTCTTTTCATTCTTCTCGATGGAATATAGGCTTCAATCTGTGCCAAGTGTCTTGTGACAATACTTACAAACCGCTTCCTGTAAAGCGCAAAATTCTAGGAGTTTTTCCTCATAGCCAACATAGACCTATTCTGTTGACTTCAAGAAGTTTAATTCTATATTCAGAATATTTAAGAAGACCTCGTTGGAATTTCAAGAAAGCGAATTGGATTGAATTTGCTAAGAAGGTAGACAGTGATATTAGATGGATTAAACCCATTCACGATAACTATCACAGATTCTTAGGTGTTGTGATAGCCGCAGCAGAAAAGTTCGTTCCAAGAGGTTTCCGGAAAGATTATATCCAGGTTGGTCGAAAGAAACCGATAATCTGTACAAGGACTATCAAAAATCACCATCCGTTGATAAATGTGAAAGGCTTATGAATTCTATCAATAAAAGCCGAAAAGAGAAATGGGATAGCATTGTATCAAAAATATATTAAGAAAATTAGGTGAAGCTACTATATATATATTGTTTTGAACTTTTGGCTTACAATATTTAGTTAGCAAACAATAAAGCATACAGATCAGGGGTTAGTGACGGGGTGTCATACAATTCGTCGTATCACATTAAAGCCTAGGGAAAAAAACCCCCGTAAAAAAAACCCTGGCTCCCCGCCTAAGTGTGAAAGTACAAAAATAAGCTGAAATATATTAGGGATTTCTTTCTTCAAGGGTGGTCTTCTATTGATGGAAACAGAGACTTCTTCAAGGTACCCACATCGAATCTGGAAGTGAAAAGACAAAAGCAGAAAAAAGAACTGAATATCAAAATATAAAATTTGAAAGAGATAAAGAAAACTTCCTCAAATTAGCCTTTTTTGGATTAACTCGATATTGTAAATCAAGGATTTTTAACATAACAAGCTAAACCGTAAATTTTACAAAGGAGATAATGAATGAATACATAACCTTTTATGGTTCCACTTCAACGAAGATTTTTTTTTTAGTATCCGTATGTATCTCTTGAAGGAGAATAATCTCAGCACCATAGTCCTTTGCTAGTTTAAAAATATAGCCACTCTTGTCCTTAGAAATACCTTCTATATTCAAATCTAATACAGAAAATTTGTCGCCAATCTGCAAGGAGGATTCTTCGAATCGGGTCTTGCGGTCCAAGTGATGATTTTCAGATCTTCTTATGTTTGAAGTCTGCTATGGAACCCATTCAAAGGGAAATCATCATCCATAGTTGATTAATTAAGGTGAAGCTACTCCCCTTGCCTCATCATCATCAAAAATTGATCCAATATTAATCGCTTGCCGTCTAGTTCATGTATCTGAATCAGTCACTATAACTTGATGTTATGATTGATTTTTCATGGAATTTTGAGGAAAGCAGTTGGTCGAAAACTACATTCAACTGATGCCAACGTTTCGTAGATATATTTCTACTTCTTCAGGGCAAAGTCGAACTTATTTGTGTGTAAAACATAAGTTCGACTTTGCCCTGAAGTTGGCATTAGTTGAATGTAGTTTTTGATCAACTGCTTTCCTCAACATTCCAAGAAAAATCAATCATAACATGTATCTACAAGGAAATGATCTATCAGAACATACTATAACTCAATCTAAAATGAGAAATATGAAGAAAAAATTAAACATTTTCAGGAGATCAGCTCCTACTTTAGAACATGTGTCACATCCATTCAATAAAGATGAATTGAGGGCTGCAACCAAATCTACCAAATCTCGAAAAGCAGCAGGTTTTGACGGAATTTATCCAGAATTCATCGAACATTTAGGAAAAAAGGCCTTGTCTTGGTTATTGTCTTTCTATAACAATATACTGAATTCAGGAAACTTTCCTTCCGAATTTCGTAAGGCTAAAGTAATAGGTATTTTAAAAAGAGGAAAATATCCTTGTGATCCTAGTAGTTATCGACCCATCAGTTTATTGAGTGTTCCTCTCAAGATATCAGAAAGGTTAATTCATTTTAGAATTGAATCTTCTATAGAAAATGCTCTACAAAATTTCCAGGAAGGCTTTAGGAAAAATAGAAATTGTTCAGATCAGGTTCTCAGCCTTACAACTTTCATAAAATCAGGCTTCAATGATAGGTTGAAAACAGGAGCTGCTTTCATTGATTTATCTACGGCAAATGAGACTGTGTGGAAAGATGGATTAATTTTCAAACCCTATACCCATCTGAAGTGTGGGAAAATGGTACGATTATTAGAAAATATGTATCTGATAGAAGGTTTCGTGTTTTTATTGACAATAAGAGTAGCAATTTCAAAACATTGAAAAACGGCCTTCCTCAAGGATCAGTTTTAGCTGCTTTACTTTTCAATTTATATCTAAGTGATTTACCCTCGACGTCATCTCAGAAATTTGTTTATGCTGACGACATTGCTATTGCTTACTAACATTCGGATTTCCATACTCTGGAGAGCATACTGTCATCTGATTTGGAAATTTTAAAGAATTATTTTATTGAGTGGCGATTATGACCAAATCTCAACAAGACAGAGGTATCTTGTTTCCATTTGAATAATCATGAAGAATATAGGAAATTAGCTGTAACTTTCAATGATTCTCCTGTCGAACACAATTTCTATTCAAAATACTTAGGAGTTAAATTAGATTCATCACTCAATTACAAGGCCCATTTGAATGATCTGAACCTAAAACTGAAAACTAGGAATAATATTCTTCAGAAATTAGCTGGATCATCTTGGGGTGCTGATGCTTCCATTTCTCGCACAGCATCTTTAGCCCTAGTCTTTTCTGCAGCTGAGTATTGTTGCTCTGTTTGGTTTAATGGTGCACATACACAAAAAATGAATGCACAATGGAATAAATCTATGAGAATAATTATTGGCATCATAATATCTACACCAGTTCGTTGGTTACCAGTATTGTCTAACATTGTCCCACCCCATATTCGCAGACATACTGCAGCTCTGAATTTTTGGAACAAAAATCATTTTTTTCCCAATTTATTCCAAATTATTTCATATATACCACAAAATAGAATTCCCATATTGAAGTCACGTAAATCATTATGGCATAATACGTTCTTCAATATGAACATAAGTGATAAAGAATTAAGGAAGACTGAGTGGAACTATTACGAAATGTTCAATAAGTATCTCGTTTCTGATCCTTCTGAAAAAATTCCCTGTTTTGATCTTCCAAGGAAAATTTGGACAGTTTGTAACGGTAAGATTCCCCGGTTCAGTTTAATCGCGTAAATTCGCCTGGAAGTCGGCGTAGGAATTTCGGTTATCTTCACCTTGGAACGCTGCGCGGTGTCACAGGATCGATATCGTAGCGACGTGGCCGATAATTTAGATCTAAATCGATTTCTTTTCCGTACCAGAGTTGCTGGGAGAAACACGTCAGAGGTGTTATATTTCTTCCCGTGAATTTTAAATGCAAATTTTCGATGGCGGAATGAATTATTTCGGTAAGTCCCTCATTTTATGATCAGACAGGGTTTATTCGATCCTAAATGTCATGTTTATTTAATGCATTTAATTATTTTTTTGTGTAGATGACAAAAAGATGTCGTATAATTCTGGTCGGACCGCCATTTTTCACTTTTCCCTTTGAGAATATCTGGTGGATCAGCTCACCTTCATTTGCTTTGATATTGTACTTACCTTTATTATTCAATTTCAATTTCAATTATTTAATATTTTTGTTTTCTCGGTGTCCAGAGTTCTCTGAATTTTTAGTGTCGAACTATCTGCGCCATTGGGTTCTTTTCTGAACACGTGGTTGTTTTTTCTTCTTTTAAAAGATTTTCGTTTGTAAAATGATGCATTTAGAGAACGATGGAAACTAAGAGATTTTTATCAAGTCAAAACTGATAAACCCGATTTTCACAGCCAAACCCGTCGGGCTATGGAATTTTGTCGTCAACCTATCAAGTGCAAAATTCATTGAAGTTGAGAGCTTGTTGCCAACTTGCAGCAGTGGCGTACAGAACATTTCTTTGACTGAAAAACCACCTGAGAAGATAATTATCGAACGTTTCTTCAACTGAAAAACCACCAGAGAAGATAATTACCGAACGTTTCTTCAACTGAAAAACCACCAGAGGAGATAATTTTCCTGGAATCTCAGTATACGAGGATAAACAAGATAAGTTTCAGTGAGGGGGATGGTGATTACCTGTGAAACATACATGACCGAACATCTTGTCAATTCCACTCAATTTTGACTGTACATTTGTAAATAACTGATATTTGTAAAAAGTGGAATAAATGACGACTGTTCCAATTTGAACTTTCATTGATTAGGGTAGAGGCATCAAAATTTCTCTTACCTGCTCTATTGCTAGCCGGAGCAATATTTTTAAAAACTATCTTACCTGCTCCCCATCGTGGGGCAAAAAAAAAGTTGCTCTGTTACAAGTTCTCAATCTGAAGAGTTTGAGAACATGGTCTTACCAATAGCATGCTATTCAGATGGAACTCAGTTCCTAACGTAAGTTTTGAATATGGAGAAGCAGAAGAAACAATACTTCATCCCATCAATAGTTGTCCCATATATAAATTTCGAGATGGTTTTAGGGCTATTCATGATGTTTTCAACTCTTTCTTGGAATGGGTTATAAATTTCAAACGAATATGATACGTATTTTTATTACTCAATTCTTTTTTCTGCTTTTGTCTTTTTATTTCCAGATTCGATGTGGGCAACTTGAAGAAGTCTCTGTCTCCATCAATAGATGGCCACTCTTGAAGAAAGAAGTCCTAAAATATATTTCAGCTTATTTT
>JARTUT010000258.1:0-23719 GCA_030674115.1 Micraspis discolor | reverse complement strand
TAAACACTTATAATTGTGAAGTAGATGTGATCAAGTTTAAACCTGACTGCACAGCACTCACATTCCATTTCCTCAGACATTCTCGATACTTTAAGATCTTTCACTTCCAATCCAACCCTGGTGAACAAAACTGAACCTCCATGTTCACGATTGGGAGGACAATAACTTGCTGCCCGAACGTATCCTGGTAGTTCCACAACACTCAAACTTCCCGCACTACACCAATGTTCCGCAACACTTGAAACATCCGGATTTTTTTCATCCAACAGAACCGAAATTCTATCTAGTTTGTTCATGATAAATTGAACATTTAACTGAAGAATCCTTAACCTAGTAAAATAATAATTTATGGCTTGGGATTTCTTTTTCTGTTGTTGTAAAAATAATGGACAATAGCTCGGTTTGGCCAATTAGATTGGATATTTACTTTGTCATATTCATCATTGGGTATCAATAACTTAAATGAAGAGTAACTCCCCGGGTAACGTGAATGAAACAATTCACACTTCACATCAGAGAAATTAGTTGAAAGGAATGCTTGAAGATCCTCAGCACTAGTACCAGGTTTCATGTTAGAAACATGTAGGGCCTTGAACTTAACAATGCCTTCAATATTTGTAGTTCCAGAATAATTTCCAACCACCAGCGCTTTTCGTTTTTTCATTTTTGGTTTTCGATTAGAAACTAACTGCCAACTGTCTCCATCCTTCGAATTCACATTGAGATTGCCTCGAATATTGCCCGTTGCATTATTTTCTGTATCATTGTTTTGTGTATCAGCCACTATATTATGTGATTTATGTGAACTAAGTTGTTTATTTACATTTACATTTGGAGCGGGTACGCCAACTGATGATCCTACTGTCGGAATGGTAACCTCTAAGCGTGGAACATTTAATTTTGCAGCTTTCTTGTGAGCGCCTGTTGCAGTATCTCCAGATGCAATCCCAGATTTCGAGTTCTCTGTATTAATGTTTACGTTCTTATCCGCTCGATCTTTTTTAGTTCGGTAATTATGGAATCTTTCAACGCTGATTCCCGTTCTAGAACTGTGATTTTTCTCTCAATAACTGGGCGTTTTCAGAAAGAACTTTGTTTCTGCCCTCCATTTCAGAAATTATCTTCATTAATGGATCTTGAGTTGACGATTCCTCACTCACTTTTATATCATTAATTGTTACTTCACGTCCATGTAGAGAAATGATAAGTTATCCTCGATTATATTTTCGCAGGATGGTGAAATCGAGAATTCACTTTCACAACATTTTCCAATTCTACCAGCACATCCAGGATGGTAAACTTTGGTACATTTCATGCACGGAATACTACTTTTCGCAATACTCCTTTTACATAGGGCACATTTACCGATATTCGCAGGTGCAGATCTGCCATGATTTCTTCACTCGCCGAAGTCTAACACATGATTAGGATTTTACAGCTGACGCAAGAAAAAATCCCCTTTATATCCGAAATATTTTTTCATGAATTTCTTAATGAAAACATCAGAAAAAATTAGTTGAAAGTAAATTATTGAAAAGTGAATTTATTTTCTCGAAAATTATGAGTACTTGATACAAAACTTCATTTGATTTCCTTTCGAAACTGATGAATATGAACAAAAATTAAAATCTATCTAAAATTATACATAATAATTATATAAATATCACTGAACTAAATGCATCTAATACATTGATTGAGAACAACAAACAATTTTTCAGTTTATTATTTTTGTTTATGGAAATGCTATATTTTGGTATCCTCCATTTATTCCTTATACAGAAAAAAACGTTTTGAATTGCCGATTCACTCGAAAGAAATTGTTTTCATATTTTTCATCAGTAGTTAAAGCATATATACAAAAATAAATAATATAAAATCTGATAACGTGCTTCCTTCAATAGTGTTGCCAAAAAGTAAACAAGTTTGCGTCTTCTAAGGTCACATTTCATAACTTCCTTCTCGCATCTCGATTTCTGCGTCCAACAACAGAACACAACATATTTTTTTCCACACATATCGAAAAACATAACTAAATAGTACAATTGCTTCAGTGTATCTGTCATCGTTTCGAAAAAATTTGTCTGGGAAAAAGGGTATTAAATGATCAGATTCAAATAATTTTCCTGCAGTACTGGTCAAATTTTTCAGATTACTCCAATCGTGAGAATAACCTTTCTATTTCGTTAAGTTAATTTATGACTTGATATTACATTAAAAACATGAAATAATGTTAATAAAAGAAAACTGTAGAAAATATTATAAATAAAAATATATAGTTGAATTATGTGGAGGAGGCAATTATGCTCTTCATCAAGGCAGTTTAAGGTCAATTTCAAGCCCTCTTTCCAATTGTGACTTAGTATTTCCCACATTTAGTGTAATTAATGCTGATTTGCTAATTGGCAGGTTCACCTTCAACAGAAAATTTGAGGATAATTTAATTATTCATATACCTATTGGTGTTGTGTATGAAAATATCTATGTTTCAAAATCTTTCACTTATTCATGATACACAGACATCAGTGTTCGAACAAAATCGTGTTATGTTCAGATAACATTTTCAGAAGCATGCAAACGCTCAAGTCAGTGCTTTACAACATTCTTTTCTGCTTGCTTCAGTAATATTTTCAGAATTTAGGATGATCCGTTTCTTGCCATTGGCCCCCCTTCGAGACCGACACGTGATGGCAAATTACTGTGAGGTTGTTCGGAAAAAAATTATCGAATGAACTGCTGAAACGCGTTTCGAAGTGTAGAATACATTTTATAATATTTTTTTTTTTCGAATTTTCATGTCTGTTCTTCAATATTGAAATAAATCAACTGTTAACAAATTTCTATTCAATGTAGATCTCGTAGACTGATTCGCTATTTGAAATAGTGACCTGCTTGAAAAAAATTGAAAAACGAGTATCGATACTAGACACAATAGATGATGGTAATAGCCCAAACAATCATTCAACACGAGCTCCATCATCAACAATATCTCGTCATCAACTAGACACCTAGCCTTACAATATAGCAAGGAAACAGCAAACATTTTCATTCACAGGATGGTCCTGTGTAAATATAATATTCCATTAGTTGAAAGACAACTTCCACGAATGTAAAAATATCAAAAAAATAAAACAAATAATGTAAATGAAATCTACGTAATTTTACCCGTGAATTTTTTCTTATTTTTAATGATTCGAAAAAAATTTAACAAAATATAAAAAACACTGACGTACGGTCAAGAGTCTTTGCACTGTTGTTCTAAAGTCCTTTACCGGACTTTTGAACAATGTGATAGTTTATTACTCTGTTCGAGTTAAAACTCATTTCAAATTACAAAATGGCGAAAACGCCGGGTTCAACTGAATAACCGTAAAATATTCATATGTTCATTAGATGTTTTGAAAAAATTAATCAATAATAATCTGGTTAGGAATATAAGATGCACTAACCGAATTGTAGAATTGTAGTATATATGTAATAGTTAAAGTTAACAGATAGTGATCACAATGGGTTGAAGAAATATCAATAATATACAACTACGCATATTGTTCAATCCTAAAGGAAATTAATGTTTCGAAGTGGAAGCGACTTTTGACGCCTTAACAAAATGTAAATGGAAACTGCTTGAGCAAATCGTATTGAATATGATTTTTTCAAGCCGATAATCATTACGCAATCAAAAAAATTGAGTGATCTTGTTGTGGAAAATATTTTATCATATTCCACTATGCTTTCTAGTTATAACTATTGCAAATTCTGACCAAATCAGATACTCGTCTCATCAACTAGACGTTCTGTGTCTAGAGTGAGTCTTTGACCAATGCGTTAATTTTAAACGTAAATTCTTGAGATAAAAAAAAACAGTTTTTTTCCATGCCGTTTTTCCATATTCAGCTGCGTTAAAAAGTTATAAGCATTTTAAATTTTCAAATTGGGCAAATACCCCTCTGTAGTCCAGTTTAGTTTGAATGAAAACTTCCTTTCAAAGCATCCACTATTGAATCTGAATTGTTTAAAAACATTATTTTCCCTCTAAGAAATGATTCACTCACTCATGTTTCATCAGATGGGTATATCGATTTAATTCTTCTCAACTTCAAAGGTGCAATTTAGGAAAAAAGATGATGAATGATTTCATCTGCAGAAAGTAATAATTCTAGTAGAAGATACGTACCTTTAGTTCAAGTGATATTTGTTTTTCATGCAATTCAACTAATCTGTACAGTAGTAGTAAGAAATCCACAAGAAATGGAATTAATCTATTGATGCCAAAATATATATGACTTAAAATATCTTCTACAGGAGATCATTTCAATTGATATTGTCCTTCATAAAGACAAGTCTTCAACTCAACAGGTCCTGACAGAAAATACATTACCTATTTCAACGCTTATTACGACAATATACCGAAGTACCTATGTGAGTTTTTCTATTTATTATGGAATATTACTCCGGATTAAATATTAAACAAGGTGCAAGACATCATTAACAATGAATACAGCAAATGGCAATTTAGATTTTGTAGTGAATGTAAGACAAAAATTGTTCAGTGGTTAATTTCATCTATAGTGTTTAGTGGTGGAACCATAGACTGGAGAGATTTCCCCAACCTGTTGTAGAAATATTTAATAAAGACATAAAATATGGCAACATTGAATAAATCTGATTATTGAAACATTTCAGCACAGAGTTGGATTTGGGAAAATCAGAAAATTTGGACAAAATTATATCGATTCAATTCCTTTCAACTTCAAATATCTCAAGAATGGTGCAATTTAGAAGAAAAGATGAGGAATGATTTTATCTGCAAAAAAGACTAATGATTCCAGGAGGTACGAGATACGTACCTTTAGTTCAAGCGATATTTGTTTTTCATGCAATTTAACCAATCTGTAGAGTAGTAGTGAGAAACCCACAAGAAATGGAATAAATCTAATGATGCCAAAATATGCATGACTGTTATCAAAAACCTTCTACAAGAGATCATTTCAATTGATATTGTCGTTTGAATATTACAGGTGAAAATGCAATTATTTTATGAAATTTCAATACCCTATATCTTTTGAACGGGGCCAAATTTCGAGAAATGTTATAGGAAGAACATGTTTCTTTTGAGTCAAGAATCAATGGATAAAATTTACGCAGTGGTCAAAGACTCACCCTGTATATTTACGTCATATGAATATTTTCAATGATTCACGAGTTAATTGAAGAGATTCCATAGGTGTTTATATAATAAAAATGGAATCTAGCGCTTGCTTTCCTAGACTTTTTCATTATACTCATACAAGCTCTAAAAATTTTTGACGCTGTTTTCGTAACGTTCGACTAAAAACAAACAACATAGGAAATCGGTTATGAGTCTTCAACAATACAGACATAGTGAAAATCAAGTAAATAGAAGCATAAGAGCGATGTGATATATCGCTGATAAGAGTCACTTTAGTGGAGGAAAAGGATATTCAACCCTCAGCCGATTTCGGAAATAAGGTGACGTTATGAAAAGGCCACGAAAACTTATATAAAGGAAATGATATATTCTCAAAGTGTTTGTGTGTTCCAATTTATCACAGAACGCCATCATAATTGATGAAGTTGGTGCAGAGCCATATGAAAAACTGGCAAAGTTTGCGACTTCTTGTGATATACTGCCGGTCATATCAGAACCGTTGTGGTGAAAAGCACTTTCTAAATCTTGATTTGTAGCTGGATTATGGATTGGTGAAATTAAAACCACACATTCGTTAAAACTATTCAGATATGCATGATAGAAAGATTAGAACTTCATGAAAATCTTGAGGAGTCTCATGAGAATTTTTGAGATCTTAAATAGCAATTGTTTCTTCCTCCATTTGATTTTAAACTGTTAATTCATAGAAATAGGGCTTCTCACCCGGTATGGCAATTAGGAGTTTAAGGAAACACAAATATTGCATCTACATGAAATTTCATGTAAGGGCAAGTTATTCATTAATTCTGGAATTCTCGCACTTAGTGGAAATTAAGTTATCTTTATATTTCAGCATTTTCAGAATCCTTTCGAATTCTACGCAGATTCAATGTTGCATACCATACACCTATTTTAAATTATTTGAGTGTTGTGTGATAATTCTTGTCGAAACTAACAAACGAAGCCTTAAACTAATTCAGTTTATCAAAAACATTACATTATACTGAATGGGTTCTATAGAATTGAAAGCTGAAAAGTCGTTGAAAGCCAATTTTTAAATTTGGAGACGTTTCTTCTACTGGAGACGTTTCTTATACTCCTTATAGCAGTGCTGGAATTTCGAGGCTGAATAACCTTGAGCTGGTCGGTTACAGTCGTTTGAATTTTTTCGACTGTCCAAAAATGATTTTCCTTGAGGTAATTTTTCAACATTGGAAAGAGAAAAAAGGCACAAGGACTCAAGTCGGACGAATAAGGAGGCTAAGAAGCCACAGGAATGCTTTGATTCCCCATTTTTACTGGTATTTTGGAAGATTTTTCTCATCCCCAATTTATTAGTCAAAATTCGATGAACGGTAGTGTAGTCAAATTTAATTTTTTCCTATCATTCTGACTGTCAACCGACGATCTGAAAGCACAAGATCCCGGATTCTGACGACATTTTATAGGTTCTTGAAGCTGAAGACCTTCCGCTTCGTGGTTCATCTTCAATAGTCTTTCTTCCTTCTAAAATGACCTTAAACCACCGAAATACCTGGGCCCGTGACAACACACTATCTCCGTAGGGCTGCTGAAGTTTAGGAAGAGTTTCCGTTGCACTGTGCCCAAGTCTGAAGCAAAACCTGATCGCACACCGTTGCTCGAAATTGAGGTCATTCATTTTTAGAAAACAATAGAAAAAACTGTTTCACAAAAACAATCACTACGCACAATCAAATGACTCGAGCGAGATCAAACTGAAGGTACTGAAGGTGGATCACATGTTCCTCTACCGCCCTACTGAGCCCTGTGCTTCCAGTGTTGCCAGATCAAACGCAACGTTGCTAGTCTCATTACTTAATTTACAGACCTCGTAGATGTACCTTCTTCTATGGGTTTTTGAGAGAAGACATTTTGGATTTCGCACCAATCTGAAAGGACACTTTGAGTGGATGTTTTCAATTTTACATAAAGGTTTGTTGAATTTTTCATATTTATTGTGGTGGTTGTTTTAGTTTTACAATATACCAGAGTTCAGGATAAGATTCCAGGACAAGCGCTCGTTAACGGCTGACCTCACGTCAGGGCTTTTTTTTACATTTTGCATCTATTGTGATTATACTACAATTTTTCAAATCCAATTACGAGTTTTACTGGATCAAACTTCAAAATGGACGGAATGGAATTCTCAATAATGCTCGAAATAATATAAAAAAATTATTCCTGTTGTTGACGAGGAATTTTTGATGATAGAACTCGTGTTGAATTATTATTGGGGTAATAACCATAATTTCTTATTGCTTTTCTTCTATCGTTTTGATGATTTAATCAGTGAAATTCTCCATATTTCAGATATGGTAATTCATACGTTTGCATCATATCAAATTCTTGTTTTTTTCTTAAAATATTTACTGAGACACCGAGAAAATTATAAAAAAATAATATTCAAGATCAAATTTCATTGCCAACGGATAAAACTTTATATCATGCTTGTGCTTCGATTGAATTCCTTGTATATAAGTATAAAGTTTTGAATTTAACATCGATTTCGCAATAAATTTAACATGATCGTGAATTGAACTAGAATTTCCAATTACGCATCCAATCATTAAAAATAAATTGCGGTTAACGTTTCGCATCAGAAATGCATTCGGAATTCATTGAAATTCGTCCGATAGAACAGTGATGCTGAAATGAATGGTGAAAGGTAAGGGTTTGACAACGGATGAATGGCTCACAGTTTACTCATATATTTATTACGTCTACATTTCGATCAATGGTTATGATCTTCTTCAGGACACTGCGAATATGGTAGCATTAAAATTCTACACTTCTCTATAAACAGTTTAAAAACTTCTTTCATTCATCAAATAGTCGAGATTAGAGCTCATGATACATGATATATTACTAATGGTAACATGGAAAAGTCACTGAATGTAAGACTTTTACGTCAATAACTTTCAACAAATATATAGCAGAAAGAATCATACAGGAACAAGGAATATCCAGCCAGGAAACACACAGATGGTATCAGTGTATATAAAAGTGCTTGCATTCAGATGTCATCTGTGTGTTTCCTGGCTGGATATTCCTTGTTCCTGTATGATTCCTTCTGCTATATATTTGTTGAAAGTTTTTGACGTAAAAGTGACTTTTGCATGTTACCATTAGTAATATATCATGTATCATTAGCTCTAATCTCGATTATTTGATGAGTGAAAGAAGTTTTTAAACTATTTTTACTTTCTGTTCTTACATTCAGTGACTTTTCCATGTTACCAATAGTGATACCATATGTCATGTATCATGTATTGTAGAGTAGTGTAGAATATTAATGTTGTAATAATTTAAATAAAATATAATATGAATAAAATAATAACATGTAATATCTTAGTCAAGTTGGTTATTGGACCGAATGCGTTAAATGCTTGAGGAGTAATCAGCATCTGAGATATAGTTTTCCCTACATTTGAATGAAGTTGAAATAAATAGGTGAACAAAAATATAATTGGACATAATTGATATCTTACATATAGAAATTTAATTGACGTAGATTGATTCCTTCAGAAGAAATATTTATTTCTGTATTAACTTAAGGACAATCAATCTCAAGAGTTGAAGCGAATGTTAATTAATCACGATGACATTTACATTCCGTGTTGACTCTGGATTCATTGAATTTTAGGGGCTTCGATCGAAATAAACTGCATGAAATATACAATCTCCTGACAGACCCCATTTACTCCACACTCATAGAAGGAGCCCCAAATTAGTCGTCTGAAAATACGTATTTTTCAATTCTTGACGATTTCACAGATACGTTTTCGATTTACATCGGGAAAAATTTACATCGGGAAAAATTATTCGAAATAGTTCATTTGAGGCGAAGTAGTCTATATTATCGAAATTTAGGAAATCACTGACGTGAGTTTTTAGGAAAAGAGAATTTGAGCTTCGAATTAAGCCCAAGGAAAACTATGAGAGTTTTTTTCACAGTTGTGGTCGTTTTAGTACCACATTTTTTCTAAAGAAAGTTTCTGTACTCACGTCATTGTTCACAGTTGTGGTCGTTTTAGTACCACATTTTCTCTAAAGAAAGTTTCTGTACTCACGTCATTGCATTCAAAAATTTTTCCGAGAAAACGTAGTAGTTGAGTCAACTCAATAAAATAGATATGCCTTTCGTTCATTTGTCTCAATCCATCCAAAAAAATCCAGAAAACCCAAACCCAGCAAGATTTACAACAGTTGGTCGACAAGAAGCCAAGGGCGATAATGCAGTTGCATAAGTAATCTTTTCGCGGATATTTTCGAAAGTGTTTACGTTACATCAAATTGTAGAACTGACTTTGATGGAGAGCAAGATTTCAGCTCCTTCCTGTTGGAAGGTATCAATATTGATACCGTGGACGTTGAACTCGCTTTTTTATCCCTGGATGTTGATAAAAGTCCGGGGCCAGATTCTATTCCCCCATTGTTCATTCGATCATGTACTGTGTCTCTTTTTGAACCTTTGACAATAATATTTAATAAATCTCTCAAATCTGGGGTTTTTCCGAATCGTTGGAAGTTGGCATGTGTCGTTCCTATCTTCAAGGCTGGAAGTAAGCTATCGGTAGAGAATTATAGACCAATAAGCAAACTCTCCATTTTTGCTAGTGTTCGAGTCACTTATATACCCCCATTTATTCCATCTTGTCAAATCCCAGATTATTCCCGAGCAACACGGTTTTTTCAGGGGTCGTTCCGTTGAAACTAACCTGGTCAATTTTACTGAATTCTTGCTGGAGGGTCTGGATGAGGGGGTTCAAGTGGACGTTATTTATACAGATTTCAGTGAGGCTTTTGATAAGATATGTATCGGTAGACTACTTGGAAGGTTGTATGGAGTTGGGGTCTGTGGGTCTCTCCTGCGATGGCTTGAGTCTTATTTCAGAAATAGGTCGCAATACGTCTCTGTGGAGGGTTTCGAATCACGGTTCGTGTCGGCTTCATCGGGGGTTCCCCAGGGCTCCCATCTGGGGCCATTATTATTTATAATATACATAAATAATATAATAAAAATATTTAAATTTTGCAAAATACTATTATTTGCAGATGATTTAAAGATGTTCATCAAAATCAGGGACTCCCGTGACTGCCTGCGCCTTCAGAATGATATCGACTCCTTCATGGAATTTTGCGGAAGGGCTAATCTCTTCACTAATATGACCAAATGTCGTGTGATTACTTTCTCGGGGAGGAACGATCCTATAATGTTTCCATACTTGTCGCTGAACACACCGCATTTGGGTGTTACTTTTGACTCTCATCTCAAATTTAACCTACCTCGCTACATATCGACAATATCGTGACAGCGTCAAGCCGCATGCTCGGTTTTATATTGAGACAGAGTCGTTCGTTTTGCAATTATAAAACCTCCATTACCGTTTATTACGTATATGTGTTCAGCAAGTTGAATTTCGCTTCCATTGTATGGAACCCCCAATATAACACTTATATAGACCGAATTGAGAGGGTTCAGATGAGATTTCTTCGTTTTCTAGGTTCAAAGTGTGGTCTACGGTTGAATAGAGGAGATCCAGAAAATTATGTGATAAGGTTTAAACACTTCAACATGATTAGTTTGCATGACGTACTCTTCGTAAATAAGTTATTAAATAATCAATTGGAATCATCGTCATTCTTATCGCGAGTCAACTTTCATGCTCCTTCGAGGAGATTCAGACAGCTGGAAACCTTCGTCTTGCCCTTGAGGCATACTAACAGCTCCAGGAATTCCCCTATTATTAGAGTGCTTAGTCGTTGTAATAGTTTCAAGGATCTAGTGGATGTAATTGGTCATAGCCATGAATATGTTAAAAGATGTTTGGGTAATCACTTCAGAGGTATCTCTACTTAATTAATTGTTTTTTCTGTTTATTATCATCATTCATCGATTATTTTGTTTTTTCCTTTTTTAAAGAAAGATCACAAGTAATTATGAAGTATAACAATTGTTTAATTCAATATAAAAATTTTTGTTCTCTTTTTCTTTTTTTCGTTTCTATGTAAGTATTTGCGCTTCTGTCAATCAATGTTAATTAGTGGACATTGTTATTGGGTATTAATTTACCCATATATGTTCTTGTTATGAATAAATAAATAAATATCTGTCATTTATACATTGTAAAACGAAAGTAATTTAGAGTAGTTTAATAAAATTGCAATCTATGGTTTTATGGTTATACCTTGTTCATTCGAAGCAGCATCATATTAATAAGAAGTAGCAGAGATTTTGATGATAATATACTAACTTGTTAAGAAAAAATTTTTTTGGACCACACTTTGATTTTAATGATATTTCTCTCATTATTCAGTAGAAGATGAAGTGATATTTGACTGGAATAAACATTTCTCTTTCATTTTTGTATTGGAACATAATTCAATTTACGAGAGAATACGTTTGAAATGAGAAAATATTTAAAATCTTAGGACACTGACAAGGTATTTCAGTGAAACCTATATCTACTTCTAGTCATCAATATATCAACATATTTGAAATCTGCTTCCAGAACTGATCAAAATATCATCAGTAATTTCTTTTTCCAGGAATTTTCATCGATCAAACAACCTCACTTTTATTATTTTAGGTAAAGTGTTAGAGGTTCGATTCTCTGAATAACGATTTACTTCTCAAAAAATTCTAGGTCTCACTCTTCTGTCAAAGTTGATGCTAAGAACTAGAGACTTGCAGCCCTATTTTCTGAGTGCTTCTTAGTAAGCTAAGTAAATCTGCTCACTGCTCGGCGCAGCTTTATTGTTTGGTTTCATTAACGTTGATCGCCTGATCAACTCATTGATCGAGCGATTCTATGATCGAAATTTCATAAATTTAAAATTGCCTTAATCAGTTTGTCATTGTACTGTGTGTATAATTCGATCAACAATATTCATGGAATCCACAGAGTATATCGAGTTTCACGCTAATTGAATTCTTTGTGTAACTGCATAGTGTCGTATTCAACACTGATTTTCCACTATATTCAACATCAAAGTGAATGGAAGTGGAATTTCCAATAATGCATGCAATCATTAAAAAAAATCGAGGTTAACGGTTCGCATCAGAAAGGCATTCAGAATTCATTGAAAATCGTCCAATAGAATTCACAGCGATGCTACAGGAATTCTTCAAGCATTTCGATATTCCAGTAAATTAATGTGGAATCCTGTGAAACTCGCTGACTATAGTAGACTTGGTGCATTGCTGTAATCGCGTTACACCATTTCCTGATGTAACATCAAAATACTAAACCACTCCAACGAACGGAAACGATTTACACATTCGAATACTCTGCATTTTGCATCCAGCATTCTACGCATATTGCATCGAGCTGAATCCCTGTATGTGGAATAGGAAATAAGACCTCCACTTGATGCAGTTTTCGCAATTCTAACTGTTGGTAGGGTTGATTTATATTGCAGCACAAGGTAGTGACTATTCCGTGAAACATGTGCATTGGGAAAAATCGTATATGTATTTTCCAAGCCAAGCGGATTGTTCTTTCATCTTATTTGGGGTTCCACATTCTATTGGTCATTTGTTATCTTTGTACATACTATACACAATTTGTTTCTTCTTTGCCTAACAGATTTCATCGCATTTTTTTTTGGAAAAATAATTCACTGTATGCAGCATATCCGTTTTACCGATAAAATGATCATCACCTTAGCCAGATTAAAGACTCTTACCACCTGAACAGTGTTCGTACCTATTCAGTTTTCCCAAAAATTCTTACTATATAAGGTGTCCCATGGGCTATAGAAGTATTATGGAAACTATTAATGCAATATATTTCAAACTTTGTAGGTCAATATAAGGTTGTATAGGGTGCAAACACGAAAGGTGGTGAATTTAATTGCCTATATGCTGGCACGGCTTAGTGAACTAAGGTTAGATAATCTCAAAAAAATAATAGTTCCTATGGTACTTGCTAGACACGTTCTACGTAAGATATCCCCAGAGAATCAAGATCCCAAGTACAACTAAGGACCGATTTCGGGGTAACTGCCCCTCATCAGCAGAGTATAGCACTGAAATATTGAAAAGAGACTGTCGGTCTTAACAAGGAACGTGTGGAACCTTCCAGACATGTCAAAAAAAGCGTCATCTACATCTTGAAGACTGAACCAGCCTCGCTTTATCTGTAGTCACACGACAACACATGACTCTCAAATTCAACGGCTACCAGTGATCATCGAATGAGTAAACCAGGGGGTGGGAACTGGCCTACTACAAAGGTGGTCACGTTTTTCTTCAACGAACGGCAGAGACATTTTTAGTTATTCCCAAAGCTCGGATCCGTAAGTTAGGAATTCTCAGTACCTAGTGATCGGTAAAAACGGATTTTATCGGATCTTGGTCTTGATGGACTTTATGACGAATAAGAAACTATTTGACGAGCATGAACTTTCACGATATCTATGCCAACGCCATTTTTTTTTCTCCCATGTCGTGTTCTAGGTTTAATCCATAGTTTATTCCATACATAGACTACTTATTTTTTATTCAAAAAGTAGTGTTATTCAGCTAGAGAGGTATTTACTTTCAACTTATTCGATTTAATTTAATAGAAATGGTTTATTATTGCTGTGTTCCCAATTGCTACAGTGATAGTAATGTCAAAAGGTATGTGTTGCATTCATATAAGTAGTGGTTTTGGATTAAATTATAACTCACTAAAAATGTACTGTGAATTAATATTTTCTGTAGCAATTTCATATTCGTGTAGTAATTTCTAATTAGGAAAAATTTGGGACAATTTCTAATACTGTTTTCTTTCTAGGCTTTTCATTACACAAGTTGAGGGTGTTAGAAATGTTTGGTTGGAAAGAATCGGAAATCCATGTCTTCGTTCATCCAAAAGCGTTATTTGCATAAAGCATTTTCATATGGATTGTATAGACCCACATGGAAAGCTGAAAAGATTTGCTCTACCAACACAAAAAGGTATTTCAAGCGATGAACCAAGAGTAACCGGTTATCTTTGGTCTTTTGTGGTAAATACCTTTTGCATTCAAGCGGCTTGGGTTATAGATCCGTGACGTCATGAATTAACCTCAATTTGATCGAGAAATGTCAAGAATAACCAAAATCGTAACCCTGCTCGAGAGCAGAGTTACGACTCTGGTTATTAGAGCAAGTATGGTTAGATGTGTACAAACATGAAAATAGTAAACAATAGCAAGGACTCTGAATTATTTGGAAGTTGAAAAACTGATCTAGGTAGAACCGAAAGACTATTGAATATTTCACAGAGATAATTAATAATCCACACTGCAGCAACACGAATTCGATTTAATGAAATGGAAGTTCAATTCCAGGTAGGAACTAAGGCAACTTAAGATAAAATTAAAAATAATACGCTCTTCCTAAATTCACAGGTTCAAAAGAAAACTTGAAGAACGTGGGTGAAAAGTTGTGTTGTTCGGATTGAAAGAACTCATCAAAAATGGGACCACAATGTAGCAGAATGTAGAATTTCTTTAACATAATAAAAAACAGAGCAATTATGAAATACAGTTCTTTATATAAGCTTCGGGAATGGGCCCTTTTTATCTTAATCAGATAAATGCTCAGATAACCTATGAGTATAAATAAACGCGAATCAAAAGAATAACAGCACGGATAACCAAATCCGAGCATTCAAGCGATAATTTCTGGTTATTCTTTCTGGATTTCGAAGGAATAACCAAGAAGAACCAGCAATAACTGCTAGATGGACCAAAATAATAACCTGGTTACTCTGGGTTATTCGCTTGAAATACCCTTTAATTTGCCAAGTAATTCATTCTACTCCCTATGATTATCATTTTTGTAATTTCACTAATCTTTCAGATTATGTAAGCCGCCCTCATAATTATGACATATTTTTTCTACTTTCCAGAACTCCTGAATAAACTTTGAGGCAACAAGGTATTTATATATAAGTGAACTGCTCATGGTCACTGATTATAGTTTTGGGTATTCCACTAATAGTGGGTTTCATAAAAATCGTTTATCAGAAGATTCCTAGAATACTTCAACGGATATGTGAGATTAAACATTGGAACGACAAATTCATGGAATTTCAGTTACCTAATGAGTTTATTGATTTTGCCATGAAATTAATTCTGTACTTTTATGACAGAACTATTAATAAAATTTTATCGGGAAAAAAACAATAGGATGTTATAATCCAATAATGAAGATGGCATCCGAAAAAGCATCTAAAAGAAAAAGAAAATAGACTTTAAGAAATTGTTTCTATCATAAAAGTATAAATCTAATGCTTTTGATGCTGAAATTGATATATTTGTCACTAATATTCTAATTTATTCTTTTGATGTATTTTTCATAATTTGATGAGTAATTGTTGCATAATTATTGTTGGTTCGTTTATTCTTTCCCTCGATATTAAAATTTTTGCAAATTGATTGTATACTGCATTAAATATATTTCCAAAGTTTATTTTTTGTTTATTTCCTTTCATCCTCTAAAGATTAGTATGTTCTTGGATTTGAATGGCAGATATATTTGAAATGACCATAATTCTTTCAATCTGCTGCAAATTGTCACAATTTTCTGATCAAATGTAAATTTTATTGAAATTGTGACAATTCACAGCAGATCAAAATAATGGTCATTCCAAATGTATTTGTTTTCAGATTCAATAAAAATATGGGATTACAAGCAAGCGTAGGTTGATAACTCATATAAAATGCCCTAGAGGGCGCCACAAGACGAAACGTTGTGCAAATGGAATCTGTAATAAAGTAGGGAATAACTAAAGAGGGCGCTGTAAGTTGAGCTCTCGAAATCGGGACCAAAATTTATGCCAGAGTTGCCTATCTATAGGTAGTCTATGGAGTAAACATTTCTCAAGGGACCATCGTTTAGTTATGTAGGGAACATTTCTGAGATTTCTCAAATTTTCAGTGTTGTCTGAGATATGGTAAATTCTATTTTTGAACGATTCTCCATAAATTTAGGTAACTTATTTTACTTCCAACAGTTATCGAGTCATAAATAATGTTTGAAATTTTTGAACCAAGTCTGAGGCACGAAAATAGCCATTTTGCTCAATATTCGAGATTTCAGTTCGAAATTTGGCATTTAGATAACAGTTTGATCTGTGCCACCGTTCCGAAATCTCAGTTGTTCGTTGCAGAATGGTCAATGGAAATTTAGCATTTGTCAACTCATCGAATTATAAATACCCTGTTTGTTTCAAACTGAACATCATATGAGAACTAATCACTCTACAATTTTTCAATATATTTTACAATGCCGATCTTGTTTGAATTTTTCTGCGTTCATTGAGTTCTAGTTCATTTATACAAAAACTGCTGCAACACTTTTGGAATACTTGTTATTCGTCGAGTAGACTCGAATAATGGTTTTCTGTCGCTTGAGATGAGTGATAGATATGTCGATCTATAGACGACATAGGGAAAACAGAGAAAACATCAATACAAAAAAAATAAGGCGTATCAAATCGATCTGAAATTCAATAAACGCAGATAACCCAAACTCGAATCAAGATAGATATAGTTTCAAAAATTTTGTAGAGTGAGATATTTTCATTCTGAGAATAAAAACATTTTCATTTCAATAAAACTTTCACAATTTCGTGACTTGACAATTGGTGATTTTTTGACCACTCTATCTAACTGACCACTAATATTCCAAAGCGATGGCACAAATCAAACTATTATCAGATGTCATGCCTTTCTCGAAGTGAAATATCTAATATTGAGCGCAATATAGTCACTCTCGAAACTCTTGAATTTTTTTAAATATTCAATTAATTTTGATTTTGATCTATTATAACTCGAAAATCTTTAGAGTTTGATATATGGAAGTAAAGTAAATAGATTGAAATTTTCTATGTTGAAGAATAATATAATACAAATACGGGGTGTGTCTCATTCAAATTACCAAAGTTGTTTCTAAATTTTCATACATCTGGCAACACTGAAAATTTGAAAGTATTTCAGACGTGTACCTTAGATAACCTTGTATTGATCCAAAAGACTTTTGCAAGAATAATTATTTGATATGCCACCCATCTTGGGACACCCGACGTATTTATATTCTTTTGCATTTTGGCTTACAAGGCGAACCCAACGTTTGAAATCATTTTCGTCTCGGTATTTGAAAATTACAGTATTACAACATATTGCAAAGTTAAATAATGAACGATGATGTCAAGTTAGAGATATGCTATGAAATATCAAAGGCATTCAATTCCCCCATTTTGTGTATTGGACAATAGCTGGCAAATACGACCCAACCATTTGGTTGACAAAAAAGTTGATTTCATGCAAAAAGGAGTTGTCATGGGCTGAAACATCCTATTGGCATATCAGGTATACCGGTATGAAATGAGAGACCAAGAAACTTAGTTGTCTTAGATGTCACGATTGAGTTATCCCCGTAAATTATTCTGTAGGTTGTTACTTCATTATTCTTTAGACAAAAGTTAATGCATACCGTTTCAATCAAAGATTGTATTGTGGTAAATGAATTCTGTAACTATTAGGTCTTTTTTTCGGTGTATCTACTGCATTTATTCGCTTTTTGGAATAGACGTTATTAATTATTGTTTGGCCTATCCGATCCCTCAGTGTTCCATTTGGAACAGGCGCGCAAAGATGTTGATTTCTTTCACACCCACGTATGTGCACCGTTGCCAGGTCAGTCTTCAGCAAAAAATCCATAAAATCGCCCATCAGATATCGAATTGGTAACTGTGCGTAGTGATATTCCAAACCATCTAAAATATAAATGCAGTGGAGGAAATTTTGACGTGGCATTATATCTCAAGGGGATCAGGAAAATTTATCTGCGTCTTTTCCGTGAGAAGGATCCGCAAACATTCTTACCGCGATCCTAGCGATGACTCACGTTGTCACGTGCCTAATCCGTTCATCAATATAACTGTTCCTTCAGGCACTTGCGGTATATTTTTTTGCTGGAGTTCTTTCAGATTCACGGTGTCTGGAGAGTTTGTCGAGTTTTCTGGCAAAGTGCTCCTTCGATTGTAACTCACATCCGGATATAAACCGCTTTAGGCGTAGTCAACTTGTTCTGTATCCAAAGAATGGATGAAAAATATAGGTTTCATCAAATCGAGTATGGACCTGCATTTTTCATGAACATTGTGAATCCAGATTGATTTTCATAACGTGATACCTTGCGGCCGAATTTTAGCGATTTACACCGATTTTTCCCTATGCTACTATCTTTGAGCAGAATGGAGACTTTGAGAAAACTGATTTATAGTGAGTTACATGAAGATAGTTGATCGATTCATTCACAGAATACTTCTAGAAAATTGTAAGCTTCATCAATGGAATTTTGTATCTATGGAATTTCGGACATAGATCACTTGATCAAGCTGTTAATGTTGCTCGATATGTTTTGAACAAAATGAATGAAACTTAGCAGGACAGCTTCAATTGCACATTTCAACTAGATAACCACATATGCAGCGTAAAAGATCCACAAATGAGGAGTTCCTGTTATTTTCTATATGAAAAAAATATTTCAAACTATTTTGGCAGTGATTTTTCGACACAATGCTGATCAACAACAATATCCCACACTCTTGTACTTTACTCATTTTCTACATGAATAATTTTTAATTTTTCAATCTTGCAGTATATGAAACCGATTATTAATGTTCTTGTATATTTGTATTACAGATCGTCTTTGCTATAATATGAATATGAATCCTTCATACAGAAACTTATGAAATTTCCGTAAACTATTCTTCTTGGCAACGATGCACGATAAATATTTTAGGGTTTAGGAAAGCGCTTATGACCTTATACGCGATTTGAATTTAGTAGTCAGCCACGAGTCAATTGGTTTTAGCTACTATCGATATTCATCGTGTTTCAATTGCAATTGATGATGTTAGAAAATGATATTTTAGTAAGAACCCACTAATAATACTAATAATAATAATAATGTTTATTGATCCTTACAGATATCACATAGATATATAGGACAAGTCATAATGAGAAAAGGAATTCAAAAAAATTTTTAATCAGTTTATCAGAGAGGAACTCTCTTGGCTCATAGTAACCCTTAGAACGCAAAACTGACTTAATTTCCTTTTTGAATTGCCTATCGGTACCTGTTTTATATCTGTCAGGTAAGTGATTGTAGAGGGAAATTCCGGCAAACCTAGGTGAGGACTTGTACTTAGTCGTTGAGTGCTTCGGTATACATAATGTATTATGATGCCTAGTTCCATAACTATGAAAGTCTGAACATTTGGACAAATTTGGCAGGTTAGATCGAACGTAAAGAAGACAACTCAAGATGTACATACTGGATAACGTTAGGATACCGGAACTCCTAAAAACGTCCCTACATGAATCAGTAGGTTTCAAACCGAACATAAGGCGAATTATTTTTTTCTGCGTTATGAAAACTCTTTTACTCTCCGATGCCGCCCCCCACAGTAGTATGTTGAAGTTTAGATGGATGTGAATGAGGGAGTAATAGACATTTAGGAGTGTCTCAGTTGGAAGAGACTACTTCAATCGGTGTAAGGCATAGTACCCCCTGTTGAGAGTTTTACATAGAAAGTCGATGTGAGAGCTCCATCTCAAAAATCTATGACAGTAGAGTCCAAGAAACTTCACGCAGTTCACTGTCTTGATGACACTACCGGCGACATTCAACACCAGTGGTGGGGACTGACCTATCTCACAATTTTGAAATCTGATGATCTGGATCTTATCGGGGTTCATGATGAGTGAGTTCTGGCGACACCACGATTTGAACCTCTGAATAAACTCTTCACAGAGACATACCAGTTGGTCAATACTTTTAGCTCGGACAGCTATGGACGTATCGTCAGCAAATAGGATCAATATACTTGCGGAAAGGTGTTCTGGCAGATCATTTATAAATAGCAGAAATAACAGAGGCCCCAGGACTGAGCCCTGAGGAACCCCTAAGTCATTCCGATACCCTCGGATAAACAACCATTACAGCTCACGAACATAGTGCGATCAGAAAGATAACTTCGAATCCAGTCGAGAAAGATTTCCCTAAATCCGATTTGGTAGAGCTTATCAAGTATGAATTCATGTCGTAAACAATCAAAGGCGCGCGACAGATCGAAGAAAAAACCCCATAACATGATCCCCATCATCTAGGCACATATGTATAAAATTCACGAAATCAGAGCAGGCAGTCTGGGTAGATCTACCCTCCCTGAATCCATGTTGTTGGCTTGACAAAACGGAAAACTTCTTCAGATACTCATACATCCTCTGATAAACTATTTTCTCAAATATTTTGGATAGGGTGCTCAAAATTGAAATAGTCCGGTAGTTGACTATATCGTCCTCACGCCCTTTTTATGTACTGGAATAACTTTGGCAAGTTTGAAACCAGATGGAAAACACCCAGATTCAATTGAGAGGTTAAACAGGAAAGTTAAATGCTTGGCGATTAGCGGAGCCAATGATTTCAATATTTTTGTCGAAATGCCGTCGTGACCTGAACTATTTCCATTTTTTAAGTTTTTAATTACAGACAAAACGTCTTCTGTGACGACTCGAAAAAAGAAATTATTATTCATCAGTTTATGTCTCGTACAATTGACCGATAGGGCAGACCCGTAGAACTCACGTAGAGATCGCTCACTGATCTTCGAAAATACTCGCCAAAATTTCACAGATCCTCTCAGGGCAGGACAATACTTTACCATCGACCTGAAGGGATGTGATCTCATTTTTCACAGACTTGCGGTTTAATTCGTCATTTACACATTTCCACACGGTTTTATTTACATTCGCACATTTGGCAAAGAGATTTCGGTGATATTCAAGTTTTGCAAATTTCAGCTGCAGATTATATTGATATTTCGCCCTTTTGTATTTCTCATTGGTCGTTACTGTGTTACAGTTGCGCACAAGCCAATTCAGATTACGTAATACTTCCTAGATCTTATAATATGCGAATTTATCCATCTTGGATGTTGCCCATGAGAACTTTTGTAGATCCTAATGGGACAGGCAGTTTCAACAGACGACCTAAGAATATCCACAAAACAACGAAACCCATCCTCAACCGACAGGCCATAGCAGGCACTCTCAAAGTCAACCTCTCGGACGAGGGAAAAAAGATAGTCTAAGTTGCCCGGAGAAACCGATCGAGACAACTGAATCCCGGACGAGCACTCTAGGCACGAAGTACTTAGAGAACAATCAAGGATGACCGCCTTGTGGTCACTGATGAACGGTTCCTCAACAGAAACTAGAAATCTGTCAGAGGTTAAATTGGTAGCAATATAGTCCACCTTACTATTTGAAGTGATTCCACGCTTGTTAGTGAACGTTCTAGTAGGTTGAAATGAGCCAATATTTAGATTAAAACTTAGTAACAATTCTTCTAATAATTTTTTCTGATTATCATTAGAGAGAAGGTTGACGTTTAGATCACCACATAAAAATAATATATTCGAAATTTTAGCACAGTAGTGCAATACATATTCAAGAGTACGTATAAAAATCATCAATTCACCAGATGGACGTCGATAAACACTAATTATGCAACAGATTATATCACCAATCTTCACTTTCAGTCCACACAATTCACAGTGCATTTCCACCGAGAACTTATCAATGTTCAAAGAATGAGTTACATACCCAGATCGAGCATATAAAGCACATCCTCCACATTCCCGTTCCAAGCGGCAATACTGAGCAGCCAATCGATAACCAGCCAGTCTCATAAATGGTATCCTATCCGGACTGCACCAGTGCTCAGCAACGCTGATGAAATCAGGGCCAGCCAGCGTGAGGAAGACATCAATTCGATTTATTTTGTTTATTAAACTTTGGACATTTAGCTGCAAAATTCTCAACTTGGCTTCGGAAGCGACAGAATTTACCATGGTCCTGCTATCACTTTCCATGGTTTTTGCTGCCCCAATCTCGGGATCACAGAAAAACTTATTTACCATAATTCCTTCTGGCCAAAAGGACGGCTCCATGACAAGGGACTCATACTCACTTGGAAAAGATAGCCGGAACGAGGAATATATATCCGGTTTCTTAGAATTCAACTTCTCAATCAGCAAATCAGAAATACTATCGCCAATAAAACTTTTAAGATCACCCACAGTCGAGGTAGGACTAAGCCTCGATACGTGAACATGAGACAATCTTTTTTTAGGCACAACTGACAGAGCTGTCGAATTGGATGAACCAAAAATTGGTTTGCGCTGAGGTTTTGCATTGGCTGGTTCAGTATTTCCATTCTTAGATGTGTCCTTAGATCTTAATTTTCTTTTATTTTTCACAATCTTCCACTCATCAGTTCGATCCACAGTTGTAAAGGATGCATTTCCTGCGACAATATTCGCATGCGAAAGTAGTTCACACTTATCCGGGACAGCTGTAGATAATTCACCTGTCGGAATCAAAACATCCTGAGGTGAGCATATTAAAGGTTCGCCCGGTCTTTGACCACCATGATCTGGGGAATCCCGCTGAGTTGATAAGATAAGCGTGTCACTGTTTTTGTCATGTCTCAACATCTGAATTTCTTCGATAAGCGAAGACATTAGTTTGTTTTGAATTGAAATAATATTCTTCAATTCAAAAATTTGAGAATGCAATGGTGTAATTAATTCATTCACAATTTTGTGGAGTATAGTGAAAAGTAAATCCTCACCCACTGTTTGAGTGCACTGAGGTATAGTTGCTCCAAAAGTAGAATTGGGACCATCACAATTGCCACAAGCCCATTTTGTAATAAGTTCATTTTCACGCATTTCATTGAAACTCTCGATTGATATATCACGACACTTTATGTGGAAATTATTTTCGCACTTATAGCATTTAATAGAATCATCATATCGACTTATTTTGGAAGAACACTGAAAGCAAGCTACTTATTCATATTGATGATATTGATTTTTCAGTTGCACGGGTATATTTTTTTCAGAAGAACTGTCAATATAATTAATGAAGGAAGCTGAAATAGCAGTGATCTCCCATAGCAGTGTTCAAAAAATTTTGACGACGAATAGCACACGAAGACAGTCTCCGCTCTTAAGTATCGATAATGTTTACTATCGAGCAAAAATAAACCGAGTGAACATTTCATGGGTTAATTTCTAGAAGTTTTCAACCGATGAAGAAAATTTTTTGTCACGTTTGTTAAAAATGGACGAGCAATAGGTTCCCATTTTGCTCGCATGCCAAAAGGCAGCGAGTTCTTGGAAACGAGCCTCTTCATCAACTCCTAAAAACTTCAAATACTCGAGTACGGGAGATGAAGATATTACCTCATTTTTCTGAGACCTGAGAAAATCATTATGGTTGAGAACTTTAAAAGGGTCTCACTACGCAGACTATCTGTAAAGATTACTAGATGCTATCAACGGGAAAAGATGCGGAGACAGAGAAGACCAAGATAACCCACCGGTTCACAAAAGCACACCTGTGTTGGCTACCATTCAAGAAACAGGGTTTGGACTGTTCGAGCACCCTATTCGTCAGATTTAACCCGCAGAAACG
>JARTUT010000693.1:0-23727 GCA_030674115.1 Micraspis discolor | reverse complement strand
CGGCCATATTGTTATTGAGAATGTCGTGTTTTTTCAGCTTTGTGAAAATTTAGAACTAAGAAAAAAGTTGAATTTGGATTGGAAATGAATTTTCAATTTCAAAATACTATTATTCAAAACTTAGTGTTTGTATTGAAAAATTGTTACATTTCGAAAAAATAATTGAAATTGATTTGTATATTATTCAATAAAAATTTCAAAACTTTCGTATATCTTGTGCGCACGGGTTATTCGGAGGTAAAATTCGATTTCATACAGTGTAGAAAAATTGCTTGTGTTTGCTCAATAACCTTCAAGATTTTCTTCGCGCTTATAAGAAATGTAACTTGTAGGCGTTCAATAAAACCAACTACGTATTTTCAACTTCATATTTAATGTTATTGGGTTGTTTCTGAATTCAACGAACCAATAAACCAACAGAGAAATAAAGATGAATAATACTTGACGTTGAATCAGAGTGAAACAATACGACAAAGTTGCGCATGCGCTTTTTCATCCAGAAAGGTATCGGAAACAACAGAAAGGAAACGGAAAAGTATCGTCTCCATATGGGAGTTTTATAACAGTCGTATAGATAGGATTATAAAAGTGTTCAAATGGTTATCGGAAAAACCATAAGTCTTTGTCGACACTTATAGGAAGTTATAAATTATATCATTTAAGGCCAATAAAGGATATATAGGGACAGGGAAAATTTATTGTATCTACATTATATAACTTTGAATTTTAAAGAGTGTCGAAGAGTGTATTCGCACTTTTATAAAACAAAAATTTAGAAAGCACTGACGTGAGGTCAGATTGCTTTAGCGCTCTTGTTGACCTACTTGCGAGTAAATATTCAAACCTTAACAAATCTATAAGCTCTCTGATCGGGTGAACAATAGTCTTTTTCCGTACTATGGACAATGTGATGTATATATGAAAGCCTAATGAATAAACAAACCTTTATCTCAATTTGAAAATAACAACTCATAATTTTCACCAAATTTTGTTCTATGCTTCTCCTAAAAACTTACGTCATTGTTTTTCTGAGTTTTGACAACTCCATCAAATTCTTTCTCTATGATAAAAAATTTTTGATTATTATTACGTCTGTGCTTTTCTGAATTTTGACAACGTCATCGACATCGAATTCTACCTCTATGAATTCTATGAAAATTTTGATTGATATTACGCCAACTGACACTGATATCTAGGTCCGCAAGTTGACAAACGAATATCGATATGTGATGGCAAATCTTTCAATGACAAAACTCGGACTTCATGACATTTCTATTTTTCTCTTGAGTAAATGAAAAAATGTTCATATCTTCAGAAGGGGGAAAGCTACGACAATGAAATTTTAGGGTGAGTAAGATATCGGTAACCTCAATATATATACGGATTTTATTTAAATCCAAATGAAGTCTTAGGAGATATTGAGTATTGAAAATTTTTTTTGGGAAATTTTTAAAATTTTCTAGCGCAACGATTTCTGCGAAATTTTGCAAGCCGTTTCTGTTTCAGCCTCCTCAATAACATTACAAGTATTAACTTAATCGGATGGATATTCTAGTAGTTATTGAGGAAACAAAATTTCAGATGCTCATAACTACTGAACCATCCGACAGATTTGGCCCAATAACGAACTTGACCGAGATATTTGGACAATTAACCTATTCTAAAAATATGAAAACTCTAGCTGATTCCTTTTGGGTGCTAGAGAGGATACGGCCGGCCGGCCGGACAGACTCAACTTTCGCCACGAATTCTTCATCAGGAGTCGAACCCAATCGATTGAGACCATTTTCGGCTCGATATTCCAAAATTACAGACATTCGGGCAAAATGATAGGCACTCTGTTCGGGTGAACAAGAGCGCCAAAAATGCTACCTGGGCTACATCCCATTGAATCTACTGGGGGTAAATTGACGTAGTGGTGGCGATATTGTTTGATATTGTTGATACTTCTAGTTATGACGTTTCCAAAGATTCAGCATAGGAAGCTTGAAGTATTCAAACGTCGCAACAAAATGGCAGATAAAAATAAGACTCTCAAATCGAAAGCGTGAAATTTTGTCCCCTATTCCTCCAAGAATTTCTCCCACTCAAACCTGTCAAAGCTTCAGGCGTCAAATCTTAGCGCCCCTGCAACTTTTCTCCAATAAATTTTCCCTACCCCTAATGGCCGTCTCACAGAACTCAAACAAAAGACGGAAAAGGAAACGTATAGCCGGGCATCATAGAATAATGTGACACTTGATAAGGGGCAGGTTGCCTGTCTATCACCACTCGTCAGCTGTCAAGGGATGTGAAGGCAACATGGCGTCCGCAACCCCACTTGTCCGATGATTGACGTGTTCAACAATCACATGTTTATCTCTGCATTCCCAGGATATCACATTCCTTGGCCAAACAGCCATTTTCTGAGCGTTCAATCATGCTCTTGTCAGCACTGACGCGTAATTATCGCCGAGTAGGTGTACTCGTATGTGTAAATAGAATTTTGTCGAGTGGATTCAACCGTATCCCAGAGATTCCTCATATTTGTTGGTTCGATTAATTATAAACCAAAATTCTAGAGGTTTTGTGAAGACTGCTGTGATGTATTGAAAATATTCGTCTCATGTGGATAGTTATATATGTTCTCTAGACTTATGGCGTAAAATTTTTGTAAGCAAACAATGTGACATGTTGTGTTAGCAGGGGTTAGTATAGCGGTGTCATATAGAATAATAGGATAGGAGAAAACCCTTGTAAAAAAGCTCTAGCAGATCATCTTGATGAGTCTTGTAATTGAAAAATGAATCTAATTTATCCCTTATGTACTTAGGATAGAAATTATGTTTGAATATAAGACTAATTTTCTTTGTTTCTTATGATGATTTACATGAAAATAGGATTTATGTAATGGTTAGGTCATGAATGCTATTATACAAAATAATTACTTTAAATCCCCAAATCAGTTGATATAATATGTTCTCCAAAGTATGTAAATCCGAATGATGACAAGTAATAGTAAGTAAGTAAGTAAGTAAGTACCTTATTGGCAATAAAACTATTACAATAGTATTGACATGCCAACAAGGTACATAATATACCATCATTCATCATCTCAGCATAATAACAGTGAATAACACATATAAAATATTAAAATCACAATCACGAAAAAATTCTTAAAGTAGGTAATAAATTAATTATGATGATTTTAGACCTATGTTCTTAATATTATTTTTGACAGGAAATAGGTCTAGGTAGAAATAAAACCAATTCTTCAAACAAGGCCTTCTAGTTTCTACTTCTATCTGTCTTCCTCAGGTCTCCATAAATGTAAGAATTATATTTTAAAATTTTCTTTGTAAATGAATCACAATTTTAAGATTTTTGTTTTATCAATTAACGCATAAGTAACAAAATTCTGGAACAATATTTTAAATTTCGTCTAACATTTATTTTTTTTTTATTTATTTATGTTTATACTGACTTACCTAGGTATACATATATCAATGTACACCCCTCAGAAGCTGATTAAAGCCTGTGCGAGTTAGGTTAACCAGTGTGTGTTCTGTGTAGGCTTTGTTACTGTGTCCTTACGCCACCTTAGGCACAGCACTGTTAATTTTAGACCCAACAGTGAATGGTGGCCGCATATCGAAAGCTAGAAAATTTCTTTCTTATCCCGGACTTGAACCTACGATACGACGGGTTTCCACGTCAAAGGTCAAGGCTTTACTCCACTAAGCTATGCGACACGCATTTGTTTAAACAGTTCATAATTTAAGCTATCTATTTCATCAAATTAAGCTCATTTAATGAGAATATGAAACTCATAGAATAATTGATTTGACCAACACGAATTAATTAAGAATGAATATATTGCATAACAATAAAATATTATATTGACGATTACTCAAAACTAACAAGATGAAAAAAAAAACACACACATGAGCAATTTCCTGACTGAGGAACCTTGCAGGTGAAATCCAAAACTGCTAGCGATCAAAAGAAAACGAATTTTATTTTGAATTTATAAGGGATTCCTAATCATTAAGAACTATCAAAATGAGATTATAGGAATATCAGAATTACAGTTTGTTATGGTTTTTTTGTCGATGGATGATATTAAAATTGTAAAATGAACGACACTCATATTAGATAGAACGTGCATTGCGGACTGAAATAACATATTTACCTACATAAATTTTTCAGACAGATATAGGTGACATTCAAATTCACATGGAACTCTTGATTGAGGATATATATTTTAAGGGTCAGTACTATTTTTTCTGATTTTACTAATTAGATAATAATATTGAGTATTAAGGTTGTCGATATCAGTGCCTCAATAATTTGAAAAAAAAAAAAACCAGCTATAAATCTTTCTGCAAAGAATTTCACAAGGAAAACCTCGAAAAATAAAGAATATTTTGATCAAAAACGACTACCCGCTAAGATTAGTTAAAACAATTTTGAATGCACAACCTACAGAAAACCGCCAGGTAGACATGAATAACAAAAGATATTTCAAAATACTATATATTGAAGAAGTATCAGAAAACCTTAAATTCTGACAACACAAATAAAAATTTTTCTCTAAATTGAAGTCTGTCACACCAAAATTAACTTTATCCGATATAATTTTGGAATTCCTTGCCACGATTGCCAGAGTGTGTACGAGGTATGTATTTTAAATAAGTACCGTTTTATGATTCCGCCGCCGTAGCGCTACGGTCGGCGTTCCTTAAGTCCTTAATGGAGATTTGGTGCAGAAAGTGGACGAAAAGTCCTGATCTGGCACCCAGCGACTACCACTTGTTCCTGCACTTGAAGAAACATGGGCGGTTAGCGTCTGCAAGACGATTATGAAGTCAAAACATTTGTGACACAGTGGTTAACAAGTCAGGCGGCAGAATTTTTATGAGGAGGGTGTACAAAAACTGTTGCCACGTTATGACAAGTGCGTCAAATAACGTACGGAAATTATGTTGAAAAGTAGATTTAGATACAGGCTTTTATGTAAAAATAAAATTATTGCGATATCTTTACACGTCTTTTTTGCGCTCTTGTTCAGCCGAACAGAGTGCCTATCATTTTGCCCGAATGTCTGTAATTTTGGAATATCCAGCCGAAAATGGTCTCAATCGGTTGGGTTCGACTCTGATGAAGAATTCGTGGTGAAAGTTGAGTCTGTCTGGCCGGCCGTATCCTCTCTAGCATCCAAAAGAGATCAGCTAAAGTTTTCATATATTTTAAAATAGGTTAATCTGAAATTTTGTTGCCTCAATAACTACTAGAATATCCATCCGATCAAATTGATACTTGAAATATTATTGAGTGATGCTGCAACATAACAGCTCGAAAAATTTCGCAGAAATCGTCACGCTAGAAAATTTTTCAAACAATTAATTTTTTTAATCCTCACTATCTCACAAGATATTTTTCGGATTTCAATAAAAATTCGTGGTTATATTGAGGTGATCGATATCTTACTTATCCTCAAATTTCATTGTCGTAGCTCTTTTCCATCTAAAGATATGAGCATTTTTTTAATTTACTCAAGAGAAAAGAGAAATGACATATGTCCTGATGATTTTCTTTGAACGATGGCCATCACAGGTCGATATTCGATTGACAAATGCCGGGCTCATTAATCAGTGTCAGTTGGCGTAATATCAATCAAAATTTTTCATAACGGGAAATCATAGAGGTAGAATTCAATCTCGGTAGCTGAAATAATATACGTTGTCAAAATTCAGAAAATCACTGACATAAGTTTTAAGAAAAAGGGAATTATAGCTTCGAACAAAACTTGGGTAAAATTATGAGTAGTTATTTTTAATTTGAGATATAGGCTTGTTCATTGATTAAGCATTGATTTGCATCACATTGTCCGATAGTACGGAAAAGACTATTGTTCACGTGATCAGAGAGCTTATAGATTTGTTACGGTTTGAATATTTACTCGCAAGTAGCTCAACAAGAGCGCCAAAGCAATCTGACCTCATGTCGGTGCTTTCTAAATTTCTTTAATTCTTTAATAACGGTACTTACTTAAAAACATGTCACGAAATTCCTCAATTATGTATGTGTTTTTTTTTTCATCTTGATAGTTTTGAGTAATCGTCAATATAATATTTTATTATTATTCAATATATTCATTCCTAATGGATTCGTGTTGGCCAAATCAATTTTTCTATAAGTTTAATATTCTCATTATATGAGCTTTATTTGATGAAATAGATAGCTGAAACTATAAACTGTTCGAACAAATATTAGGAGAAATTTAAAAGATTGTTTCAAAATTTAAACTTTGTTATTTATGTCATTTGATAAAAAATTCTTTTAGTTTTAATTCATTCACAAAGAAAATTTTAAAATATAACTTGTACATTTATAGTGCCCTGAGGAAGACTTCAGATAGAAGTCGAAACTAGTAGGCCATGTTTGAAGAATTGGTTTTATTTCTACCTTAGAACAATTACCTGTCAAAAATAAGCAAATAATAAATTAATTAGTTACAGAGACAGGAAAATGGAAACTCAGACAATTCCGATTACAACTCATCAGTAGAACTGCAATAGTAATAACATCATCGTAGACAAATTTTTGAGATTAGGTCTAATAAACCGTTGAGATATAAATTGAAAAGTGAAGGCGCAAGAACAGATCCTTGTGGAAAAACGTTTTAAAATTGCTATGCTTATTGTCCACAAAAACAAGAAACCCTTCATTAGACAACATATTATTCAATAATCTTACCACATTTCCACTAAAATGAAGTTTAAAAATTAACCCATCTGTCCACACAGTGTCATATGCCGAAAATAAATATATAGTCAGCTCCTGTTTCAAACAATTATTGCATCCTGATTCTCTGAAAGTTGTGTGGCTAAGAGCATGACTTGAACAAATTTTAATTTTTCTAAAACCTCCCTGTAGATTTCGTATTATTAAGTATTTTCTACATTAAATTCAAATCAAGAACGAATGTGTGGAATTCATTTTCGATCAGCTGTACCATTCCTCTTTTCGGTTTGTATTGACACAATTCATAAGCCTTTCACATTTATCATTGGATGCTGATTTTTTATGATCCTTGTACAAATTATCGGTTTCCTTAGACCAATCAGGAATATAATCTTTCCAAAAACCACTTGTGACGATTTTTTTTGCTGGCAAATTCACAACAGCTACATACCTGAGATAATTATCGATAGAGGGTCTGCTTTCTTGGAAAATTTCATCCAATTTGATAGTGTGTTTTTATATTTGTGAAATCACCTTTCAACAGTCTGTATTGAATGATTTCAGTTATTCAATAAATATTGGAATTTTTTTACATTAGCTTAAATATAGGTACTTATCAAAAATCGAAACTAATTGTCAAACGTATTACAATTGCTTACAAACGATAATAATAATAATTGAAAAATATCGGTTGATATTATGGATTGTTTACGTTATCTACAAAGTTAGTTGAAATCAGGGATTTCGTAATCTACAAAGTTGGTTGAAATCAGGGATTTATAAATAAGTCTAATACCTATATAGGTGCCAAATTTGACAAAATCACCAAATACATTTGAAATTATGTTTAAGTAACGCACATCTGAATTCAAAAGTTGGCGTATCTGATCAGTTGTTATGATTTTCTAATATAATATAATAAATAATTTTATTCCATAATGTGGTTGCCACATAAATATAATGTTGTCTTCTACAGTAGTAGTATTTTGATGTCTATATCATCTTTTCTAAGATAAGGTGGGTGGACCATGGAAGGCCACTCTAACGAGTAAACGCTTTTTATTCGTTTATTAACTGGATGAATGAAGCAAACAAATTATCAAATAATAGTTTGTTTTATTGTGTAGCATATAAATCACTTTTTTTCAACCTAGCTTTAATCAGTATTCATTAAACTTAAGTTTTGTTAAGCTTTTTCCAAATGGCCTTGCAAGGAACACGGCTCCAAACAAGGCCAATATTATACATCAGTCGTTCAACTTAAAAATAGAGTTGTAACAATTAATATATTCGCTTTTACAAAAACTACATAATAAGCTCTTTCATTTAAGCAAAATATTAACTGCTCAATATATTTTTATCATTTATAAAACACTCAACAAACATTACTTGAATACCATCGTATAACTAAGAATATAGTAATGGAAATTATTTAAAAACAGCAGTAATGAGTATTAAATTGACATCAAATAACTTGCTAACGCGTATTATAATGAAATTTAAAATTTTTTTACTCAAATGGCCTTCTTATGGGTCCGTTCTTTGTAAGGCCAAAATGTTCCTAAGAAGGCCAAACTAAAATTATCAATGACTTTATTGGCATAAGATTTAATCATCTATTCAATTACCGGCTTATTGTTGTAAAGTTTTTTTGCTTAAAATATGATTATAGACAGACTATCTTATATATAACCTATCACATGTTTACTTTATCACATATTTTACCGTTTTTAACATGTAAATATTTTTATATTCGTTGCTTTTCATGTAAATTAGTTTAGTTTATTTTCAGACATAACCTTTCCATAAAAGAAATTTAAATATATACTGATAATAAAATAATTTTAAAAGAAATGTCTATTCAATATGAGTTTAAAAATTTAATAAGCCTTATAAATAAAAATATTATAAATATAAAACATTGTTTTAACTGTAATGGTACGTATTTATAACTAAAAAGTAACTGTTCATATGTTCATGGTTTGTACATGTTCTTTGTGAGGCCCATGTACCTAGCAAGGCCAACCGTCAAATTTTTGATTGGCATTATAAGGAACCATCGGCTTTCCTGGGAACACTGCCAATATTTTAACTTAAATCGAGGCAAAACAATTTTTTTTTCTTTAGTACCATAAACATATCCTTATACGACAATTCACAGTAAAAAAATATGAAATAATAATAGGTTATCTAACTAAAACTTTCGTTTTGCTGTGCGCGCAAATAACAATTGTAACGTCGATTGTAACTCGCCCCCGCATCTGTGGACTTGAGTTTGATGGATCTTAGTGTATAGCCGAAGGAATATGTGTTTACATGTCAATAACTACGACTTTTTATAGTTGGCCTTCAAAGGAGCGTGGCCTTCCATGGTCCACCTTATTTATGAATTCCAACCGGAAGAAGTCCATACATTCGTTGCCTACTGAATAGTTATGAAATACATAGTAGTCTGACTGAGGTGAGTTCATTGATATATTATTATTGCTATTCAAGAATAAACATGTCAAATTATGGAAATGGCCTAAATAATCTTTTTCCATTATCAAAAATATCTCATTTCGTTAGCGTTGAGCATCCAGTAAAACATTGAACGAAGAGCGCTCTATGTCTGTGTTCCGTTGAACGCGTCGGAAGTGTTTAATGCAACCTTCCTTTAATCCGTCTGGATCGCAACCCTTTTTAAAACCAACAATTTACAATATCTTCGACCAAATATTACCCGAAAATAAATTTACTCATTGTTCATATGCTTTTTCCGTCTGAATTCTCAGAAACGTCGACGAGCAACAGGCGTAGAAATGCAAGGATCACGTTTCAAAGCTGTGGGTCGCCCTTACGAGATTGTTGCAGCTCTAATCCCTCGGGAGCTCTCAGATACATCAACCTAAAGCAAGCACTTCCTTCGGGCGGCATTTGCGGTCTGTCCCATGCTCCAAATGGGATGTTGGGTCTTGTTCGTGAAACAGATTTCGTGATTTAGAGTATGTAAACTGTTTCCGCTCAAATTGTTGGAGTTTATTGTTGGATTATCGTTATCATTAATATTCTGAAACTACTGGCGAGAAACAAATAAAGCGATAAACAAATTACTAAACAATGTGATAGAAGCAACTATACTCAAAGGAAAGTATTAAGGAGAAGATGTTCTCATACCGCGCATCCCAATGATTCCGACTGATGTGCCATTTGAGTTTAAACGACTACAGTTTCCAGTGCGGCTTGCTTTTGCTATGACTATAAACAAGTCCCAGGGGCAATCATTACGTGTTTGTGGTATTAATCTAGAAAACCCATGTTTCTCACATGGTCAATTGTATGTTGCCTGTTCCTGTGTTGGAAAACCATCAGATTTGTTTATCTATGCGCCAGGTAATCAAACAATAAACATCGTATACCGCAAAGCAGTACAATAATAATAATAATAATTATGATTCACATGATTAACAATGAAGCGATTACTTACTTTTAAATCCTTATATATGTTTTATTTAATTATTTTTTATTCACAACGCCCTATCACCAGGGTGACGGTTCTGTTCAGGAGGATTTTTTAAAATACGTAGGCACAAAAACTGCCACGTTACAAAACTTTTTGACAGAACGAAGTCTGTCAGGTCAGCTAGTTCTCAATATGTCCTCTCGACCATCAGATACATCGCCAATTCAACCCCAGGGTTTTTCATCAACAAAGCGCGATATATCCCACAGAGGCAAGGAAAACGGAAAAACCAACATGGATATATGTCCTCCATCGGTTGTTTCCCAGAGAGCACGGAACCCCGTGTCCATTATGTTAATGATCGTGCATCGATATAGGCAGTTACTTAATGTCTCGTGTCTCTAGATCTATACGCCACATTTTTTGTATTACCCCGTGTACCTTCGTGTTCGCCTGTATTAAACCTAATATTACTTTTCCCACGAGCCGTTATTATATTAATGTGTTTTCCAGGACTAGAAGCGGGAGTGAGATATTTCGTGTGAGATAGACCTACCAAGGGGTTGCGGGTCGCAGAAGTTTTCGCGGGGCTATTAATTGATTTTAAGGCCAGTGAACCAATTTTTTCCTACCTACCTAAAAATAATAACGTGTAATGGAGAGAGAGTTTGGCTTGTGGAAAACTTTTTGGTTTCTCATATAATCCTTCACAAATGTATGTTTTGGTATTATTTTCAGATTATTGCTATACCCAAGCAACACACACTCGTCTGAGTCACATAAAGTAAACGTCTATTGAGATCTAAAAACATCTTAGTCTAAAAAAAAGCATACAGAATATGTCATTTCCTAGACATGATTTAGATTGATATCCATTATATGTTTTTAAGAGTGTTTTATGGGACGTTAATTAAGAGTTAATATTTTAGTGCCTATTCGACGTTGAAAAGGCAACTTTGTTCAATGTCGATAAATGATCATGAAATAAACAACTTGCTACAGAATTTTGAATGAGTTCAGAAAAATTCTAAAATGAACAATGAATTGAAACTAATCATTTTTCCATGAAGCTCAAGTCGTGATAACGGAATGTCGAACACGAAACTCCAAGGAATTGAAGGAGGACATACACAAACATTTTCATGGAAAACTTTTACGTTCTTTTAGCAAGATTCACTTTCAATACCTGGTGAGTCCGCTATGTTTATTTTAGACTTATAATGGCCTAGGGACTCAATATTCATTCATTGTATCATCGTGTTTTCATGTCTTCAGATCTTCACATGGATAAATTTAAAACTATCTTAATTATGATATCGATCTTCGGCGTTGAACGATATTATATGCAGCTGCTGAATTAAGTGAAAGTTCAAACCTATAACAATACGGTAAGTGAAAAATTTTCGTAATATACTGTTTTGACAATTTTAAGTTCCAACAATTTTTTGAAGCTTTTTCCATTATAATTCAAAGTGAATGAAATATTCTAATATTGTCTAAAAAGTCTCTTCGATAGACGAGATGTTGAAAATGCATTAGCATGCTTCTACACAAAAAACAAAAGGGGTGTTTGGGTAGCAACTTGATAGCTAATAGTTTTCAAGCAATTTGCACCTATTTTTTTCTTTTCATTATTTCTGGTGTTGATTACGTTACTTGATATTTCCCATAACTTTGATTTTTACGCCAATTCTAGGATAATTGAAACTTTCATGCTCATTCATTTCATTCATTTTTCAATAAAAATAATACATCGCAATATACATTAGTCAGTACAAAAAATAAGAATATGTATTTCAAGGTTAATTGGCAACGTCTATTATTATCTAATTAACATCTAACTAGATGGATATTTCCATATCGAAATTATTTGTAATAATTCAGAATTTCTGAATCGATACCAATGAATAGATTAGCGACCTCAATTAGATTTCATTTGCATTTGCCAAATCACAAATTTGTTTTCATGTAATTCTTCTAAATTTTACGATCCATCTTACTTCTGTTCATAAAAATACATCGGTTCCTAACCTTGTTCGATTTTAACTTTTTATTCAAAATTTTTTTCAATATTCCAACTTTTTTATTGATTTTTCTACATCATTCAACCCCTTGAAATTCAGAAAATATGTTTTTCTGTTACATATATAACCCCAATTAACCCTAAATTCGTTGAAAAACCTACCTAAACGATTTTTCAATGCGATTGAAATGACTGTAAATGGTTCTCCCTACAATACCAACAAGATCAAAAATGAGAATAGGTGTAAAACGGCAAAATAAATAATTTAATGAATCAAATATTGAAATTGACTTTTTTAAAGGTCCTCCAGTTACTGAAGAAAGAAAGCAGTTGTAAGGTACATTATTAAAAGTGTGCATTAAATATTTATTATTTCATTTGAATGTTCTGATGTCTCAAATAAATATTGCTATTCATTATAAGGGTTTGTCGACTCAAAGTTGGAGGATAAGTGAATGAATACTACTTATTCTACGCCAAGCTTTAGCAATTTTATTCAATGCATCCTCAGGGCTTCATAAGAGTACTGTACTGAATGATAGATTTCTCAAATTATACAAAATACATATTTTATAATATGACGAATCTCTTATTGCTAAATGCCAATAATTCGAAAAATCTAACATTCATTAAGTTATAAACAAAAAACAAAATTATATTTTGTGTTATTATTATTATTATAACTGTGAGTGGACAAACCCTTATTTAATTTATATATTTAATATACCTGGAACTTTTAATATACTGCAAATATATATATATATATAGTAGAAGTAAAAGTATCATATAATGATCATACAAAATTTTTCAGATGCTGTATTTCTTCATTTTTCAAATGAAAATGTTACGGAGGTCACCATAATCAAGGCGATCCAAGATTGGCTAACCAGAGGTATCTTTACTCAAAAAATAAAAAATTAAGATGTGATTTTTATTGTTGAATGTGAAATTCATTTTAATAAATAGAATATGACATTACTTTTATCTTGTAAATCCTCACCAAATGTTCAGTCAGTAATATGTTCATTATTCTTATTTTAAATATCCTGAGCGCAAACCGTTTTTACATCATCGAAGAGGAAGGATGCGAAAAGGTCATGCTTCTTTTGGGTTTCAAAAATGTCATCACAGGGTGTTTCAAATTTTGTGTTGAAAATTGTGATCTTAAATTGGCCATAACTTCTGTTTTTCAAATTAGAACCCTATTTTTTTTATAATTGTGTTGGATTCTGCGGTCAAAAATAATGATAGTTTTCTCACATGATTATGCTCCTAAATTCAATAATTTCTGAGTTATTTGAGATTTTCTGGATTTATGTAGTACGTAGAGTCGAATTCTTTGAATCTGATTCATAAGGATATTATGTGAGCATAGAAGACAAATCATCCCATTTATAATTCACAAGTATCAGACCGATCTTATTGTTAGTCGTTATGAAATTTTTTGCTTTCACAAAATGAATCGTTGCTATTCTAATAATGAGATTTTGGATTTATTTCTTATGTTGTATTGTTTCGATTGTATACGCAATACACATTCAAATGCACTTAATGATATTGTTTATTTCAAATCCTTGTTGGATGACACAAAATGTTGAGTATCCAATATTTTCTAAAGATCTTCTCCGTCATGGAAGGAAGGTAAATGGGGATACTTCTCGTTGAAGGCCCGGCAGGTTCTACTAATAATTCTGCCACATTCACCATGTATATAAAATAAATTCAGAATTTCGTAATTAGAATAATGGTGCATTTTGTTAAATCGAGAAATGAAGATAACGAATAACAATAACACCTGACACTTGTGAATTATTAACAGATAATTTATCTTCTATGGGTACAGAGTGTTCCCATCGTTTTGAAAGAATATTCATTGATTTTTTTAGATGCAATCAATTTTACTCAATTTTTACCATAAATACAGAAAATCTCAAATAACTCAGAAATTATTGAATTTAGAAGCATAATCATGTGAGAAAACTATCATTATTCTTGACCGCAGAATCCAACACAATTATTAAAAAATAGGGTTCTTATTTGAAAAACCGAAGTTATGGCCAATTTAAGATCACAATTTTCAACACAAAATTTGAAATACCCTGTGATGATATTTTTGAAATCCAAAAGATGCATGACCTTTCCACGTCCTTCCTCTTCGAAGTTGTAAAACGGTTTATGCTCAGGATATTTAAAAGAAGAATAATGAATATATTACTGACTGAACATATTCGATTTTTTCTTTGGATATTTTGAAAACTATTAAATTTAATACAATGGTTTTAACAGAAATGTATTCACTATTGAATACTCAATAATAATGGAATGGAAAACTTGAAAAAATTTTTCGTCGTATTTATTTTCACTCCCTGTATAACCGGAGGATTTTTGGCTACGAAAATATTTTAGAGAACTTTTAACAATATCATAATTCCAATTTTTAGATTTCAAATATGTCTAGTTCTCCAGAAATGTCTAATAGGCACTCGAACTTGAGACACCCTGTATACATAGAAAACAAAACAAGAAAGCTGACCTTATTGAAACCATTAGAAATCAATACAGGATATAGAAGAAATAATTTACTTTATGACCAAATCGACCGTAACAGATCCCCTCTTTTTGAATTGGTTTTAGATTGACCCACTTCCGAAAACACTTAGTTAATTCTAATATATGACAAAAAGTGTTTTAAAAATATTGCTGTTTGATGTTTGAAAAAAAAAAATTACAAATTTTTATACATCCGCAGTGAATCAAAGGATGTAGGTAAATATCGATCATATCATCTTCAATGGCTGCATCTAGAACGACTGATTTCATTTCGTCTTAAAAGATTTCAAATAGGTCCCACAGAAACGCCTAAAAGGCACTGGAAGTTGAAACACCCTATATAAATTTTCGCTTCCACATTATTTAAAGAGAACAATGCGTTAAGCCATAAATAAGTGGTCAGAAATGTACAGAATTTTGAGAGAGAGAGAACGTAATATCTGACGTGAACAAATCTCGTTTGGCGCTAGAGCCATCTATCGGTCAATAGATATTGCGATCCGCCTTCAAACTATATGAAATTCATTGGATAAGGAACACTTCAAGCGTGGCGCCATCTGGCGATGTTGTCCATTTTGTTTAAGAAAATTAGTACTGGAGTAAACAACTATGTTCTCTTTAAACAATGTTTGTATCGATAGTGAGAAATAAAACGAAATACTTTGTAGTAGATAACTCTTTCTGCTTTTTATGACGTATTTTTTATGAAAATATATAAAAAGAAGAATACAGGGCTATTACTAGTCGAAAAAATTTATTAAAAACAATTGTTGTTTGCCATCTTCCATCGCTATGGGAAATTATGTTATAAGGCGTTTGTAGTTGTCTACCCATTGTCAGATCTATTACTTACGTTTTCCGTGGCTAGATGTCACTATCACATCTTAAACGTGGGTCTTCAAATTTCTACTCCTTCATAGATATCTAGTTATGATATGAAAAAAATAACAGAGTTTATTGATAGATGGTGCTGTTGTCCAGACTTACATGAAAAGAATCTTAGGGATAATTCGGACTAAGGGCTCGTTTATACTGGCTGGTACCTTATGCCGTAAGCCCTTACCTTATTCTGTATGCCGTAAGAATTTCAGTAGGCGTTTATACTGGCTGTTAACTTAACAGTAAACCATGGGCGCTCGCAGGGGCCGTGGCCCCCTGAGATATTGATCGCCTTATCACAATTCAGCACCCTCAAGATTATTTCCTTAATACAAAAGACAAGGAAAACGGGAGTAATGGATTCACAAAATTTTCCGGAATTATATAATCCACAATCGTAAGAGATATTTATTCACAGGAAAATTTCATTAGCTGCACTTTTTGGTGAATAAAGGGCGTTTACATCTTTGCCAAATATCTCATGCAATCTCGGAGACCGGATACGGAGACAGATTTATTAGACCTCTATTTTACACGTGTTTCAGTCCTTTCCACGCTCCACCAGCAGTTGTCAAAATATATATTATCTGTAGTTGTGAAACTGAATTTTTAGTGAGCGTATCTCGCCCGTTGGGTGAAAAAAATATACCGAATAAGTTTACAACTGCTGGTAGATCGTGCAGATGGACAGAAGACGAGTGTCGGACTAGGGGTCTAATAAATAATTCTTCAAGAGATTGCATGAGATAGATCGCAAAGATGTAAACGCCCTTTAAAAATCATCATCGTCACCGAACGCTTTCCATGTGTGTCGGCATTCTCTTTCAACGTCACCAGATGATCGATTTATAGGCGGCTTGCTTTAAGGCGGCTTCTTTGATATGAGGTTGTTCGGGCGGCTTCCCCAAATCGCCAATCAGAATATTCTTTCCGATAAGGGCCCAGAAGGGGGAAAAAGCAGAATCTTTTCAATTGTATTCCTATTCTGAAGAATAATTGGCAGTTTGAAATATAAATATCACATATATTGAAAATTCAAATAAACAAAACTTTTAACAAACTAAAACTAATATTGCAGTATTCTTATAATACACATATTTCATAAAATAACTAAACAAACGTACAAATTTCATAAAATGACTAAACCTAATGAACATAATAGACAAAACCAACAAATAATTATATACAATAATACCTATCCAATTATACACAGTATGCAATTTCTTTTTTTCTATTACTTCTTCCTCCCTCTCTGTCAGATGCACCCCAGTTCTTTTCTTAATCAACCTGTTTTTTGTAGACTTACTCACTTTAAAATTGTATTTATGCATTATGGTGACATGCACAAAATGTGATGAAAATTATTTACTTATACAAAAGGTAGAAAGCATGCAATTTGGAGGTTACATTTATTTCAGTTTTTAAATTGATAAAATTAAATTTTCTACTTACTCATATTCTAGATTGCAGGACATTGCGAAAGAGCGAAAGCGAATTCAAGATCAAAAAGACGAAAAAGGATTGATATCAAGAGGTTTCTTCGCACTTTAGCCATAGAGAAATTTATTTTCTATGAAATTCACTTTCTTCCCTTGATAATAAAGACTTTTTTCTTCTTCTTTTCCCTTGATAATTATAATGTTCATCACAATCCACCATTTCGAGAGGGGCACTTTTCACTTTCACTCCCATAGCCATAGGCATTACGAATAATTATCAATCAACAATAATTATTTGTAATGACAATGACTGATGACACTTGAAATCTTGACATTATATTGTAAATACATATTGTTTCATGGAATATGATTTGTTTCGAAAGGAGTTATCGTATTATGTATACTACATCATCCCCCCTCAAGATCAGGTCATTCGCTCACTCGCTAAACTTGCCACTGCCCCCTGAGAAAAATTTCTGCGGGCGCCCATGCCGTAAACAGAACATAGAGTTTATGGATTTTACTGTATGCTTGTTGATAATTGACATTTTGAATTTGAGTTTCAATGTTTTGAAACGTGCTGACCATCTTGAATTATAATTTATTATATTATTTGAAATTACCGCTATTAAAACAGAGATCGATTCTGTATTCTATACTCTGATATAAATAATTGACGCTCTATAGAATGCGCATCTGTCAAAAAAACTCGCCCACTATTATATTCCCTTAATTTGTCTTACTTATAAGATATCTTATACACTTCTAAGATAATCTAATCTAATTATCTCATATATATGTAATTTATCCAAATATTCATGAATATATATCTATATCTATGAATTTGTCCTTAGAAGTTGAACATTTTACCGGTACGGGAAAAGGTTAGGGAATGAGTATGAACGAAAGCATTGAATTCCTATGGTTCAACTTTTTGAGGATTAGGTGACAATATAAGGTACCGGCCAGTATAAGAGAGCCCTTAGTTCATAGTCCATAGTGAGCCATGTCACGCAATACAAATATAAATATAAATATATATATATATAAATACCGTAGAAAGTTATAAAATCACTTTGAGATAATGGGGAAACCGAAAATATATTCTAATTAAATGATAATTCTAAATGAATACTGCGCCTCACATTCAATTTAAATATTAGTTTACACGAGTAATGACAAAATGTCAGGCAAAATTAGAAGAGCTCCAAAAAATAATTAATCATAATTGAAATTAAGCAATGGTAAATTGTATTTCAAAAAAGCAACTTCGCAGCTTTGTCCCCCAAAAGTCTGTTACGATGAGGATCATAAACAATTCCTGCTGCACTGAAAAATTGTTCACTTGGAACGCTTGTTGCAGGTGATGATAAATATGAGGGAGCAATGTGACTGAGACATCAAAACCTTTTACTGTTAACCTGCCAATATTTTAACTGGTCTTGATCTCTTGATAATCTTTTTTCTGACATATATTCTGTGAGCAAGTTAGCTTTTGTATCTGACATTTGTTTTTCGGATTGCTCATCATCATCATCACTAATATCACTATCTAACATATTAGCAATAGATACCTCTAAATCTAAACTATGGGAATGTTCTTTTCTAATAGTAGGTTTAACCCTAGTACTTGTTGTAGCTGTGAGATTTTCTTCAGTTTCTAAATCTGCACATAATTTTTCTTTTTATTTGTTTTATGAGAATATCACTGAAGAATTTATTTTTGTACCGTGGGTCTAAAAATGTTGATATTTGAAACAAAATATTTTTATCAATTTTAGAAAAACGATAATTTAATTCATTCTTCAAAGCAGACACAAAATCCACAACAGATAGTACACTGATATTGAGACTTTCCTGGATCTCATCATAGATTTTATTGAATGCTCGTGTTAGAGGAATAACGTCGGATATACATGAGTTCTGAGAGCTCAATGTTTTGGTTACGTCGTCTAGAGGCTTCAGCACTTTTATTAAGTCTTGAATTAAAGTCCAGTCGTGAGCATTAAATTTTTCTATTTTGTTATTCGAAGCATAAAGCGACAGGGAATCTTTAATGCAATCAAGTCTATCTAACATGTGATAGCTGGAATTCCAGCGTGTCGGTGAGTCTTGCAAAACTATTAAACCTTTTTGATTGAGTCGAACCTGTTTTTTTCTAATTCTTGCTTTGCCTTTGTGGAATGGTTGTAATGTCCTGCAATTTTCCTACATTTTCCCAGTAGGACGGAGATTGTATCAACGTTTTTGATAGCCTCTTTAACCACCAAATGTAACTGATGTGCTGTACAGTCGACATTATGTATTCCAGACAAAGAACAGGCGCGTTTCATATTGGATCCCCCATCTCGTACCATACAGTGCACATTTTGTTTCTGAATTCCCCATTCGTTTAACATACTTTGAAATACTTCTGAAATATAATCTCCGGTGTGACGTTCTTCAAGAACTTCTGCTTTCAAAACGATATTTTTTCGTTGAAAGTCTGCGGTAATACCATGACATGTTAAAGATAATAATGACACTCCTGATGACGAATCTGACCAGATATCTGCTGTGAAGGAAACTTTATCAAAATCTTGTTGTAACATGTTTTTTATTTTTGATGACACTTTTTCGAGAAGCTCGCTGCAAACTAGTTCCGTAAAATATTTTCTGCCTTTGAGAACATAGTTTGGAACAATATGATCCATCAATCGTCGAAACCCTAATTGTTCTACATGTTGAAAGGGCAAATCTGATAAAGCCAACATTTCAGCAATCAAATAGTCGATTTTGATTGACTTGGGGTTTGTATTATCCCACATTCTAGTTTTTTCCATATATTCGTCAAAAAAGTTTGTTTAAATTATCTTTTACCGTTTGCAAAGATGTTCCCGGCCGTGGTAGTTTATCGGTACTCTTCTTAGCAGCTTCTTCTTTCAAAAACAAATCATATTCTTCGGAATGTTTTCGTTGTAAATGATTTTTTAAAGAAGTCGTGCCTTTACCCTTACGGGAATATTTTCCATCACAAATTTTGCACTTCTCAGATTCATCATTTACTAACACGAAATATTTCCAAATTGCACTGGAAAACTTCTTAGTAGACATTATTTATAATTTATATCAAAACAATACACAACCGTTATGAACGCGCCACAGTGACACACTAAACCGTAACCAAAACAATAAATGAGCCGTTCAGTGCACACATCGATTAACTCCATAAAACGAAAAGTTGAGAAACGCGATGATGTAATGTATATTGTTTCTTAAAATTCCTGTGATAATATGAATCCAAATAGATAATGTAGAATGCAGAATTGCAGATAAAGCTTTCATCTAACGGTATATAAAATTAATAAAAAAGAATAGCCAACAAACAATTCTCAGTAATGTTACAGTTTCTATGTGACTGGTAGAGTTAATCGATTTGGCAACTGAAAAAAGTAATAAAGTTAAATTTAGTTTTTACATTTTTAAGTTTTTTATTTCAGAAAAAGTTAGTTATTATACAATTTTATCACAGCTTTTCCATAAAAATGGTTGTTGGCAGCTCTGTTATAATATAATTTTTGTAATTAATTCATAGCAGCTTTATGCTAGCGGCATTATTCTATGAGATGATTCGCAAACTACCGTTTGCATTGCATTTTTTTTATCTGGTTACCGATGCGATTTTGTTACGATAATTATTAACAGGGAGGGAGCATCTTCGGCTGTTTAAAAATAAATAAGCGTCGATGCGCGGCCAGAACAGATACAGCGTTACTGAAACGGTTCACATTAGAGTATGGAGTTAATCGAAATGGCTTCTGAAATAAATTACTTATTATTCAATGGCCAAAAAAATTTTGCCATTTAACGGTGATAATCTTTATTATTCAGGAAAGTTATTATGAATATAAAAAGTTATGACTATACGAAGGGCTTTGACACTTAAATTTAATATTTTTCAAAAAGTGGAGTTAATCGATGTGTGCACTGAGCGGCTCAAATACTACCCGCGCAATGCAAGTCAAAACATGTCCTGCGTGGCGTTGCGGCGAGCGTACCGTCAACTATCGTTTCAAGGTCGCAAGCGCTGACACTAATCGAATAAGAAAATAAAGATCCGTATCCGTATCCCTATCCGCGGATCTTGGCACTAAATATCCGTGTTCAGATCCGTATCCGCGGATATACATTTTTAGCGATCCGGCACATCACTAATAAACATACGTATAAATGAACGCTTATGGCCATAGTGCGCCTGCGCGCCAGCTTAAGAGTGCGCAGTCGGCTTCTTCTCACTTTTACCGAAATGAATTAGTAATTCTTTTCTCGCTTGCCGGTGCGCCTGCTTGATCAATTTCAGGAGGAATTCCTTGTTGCACCACTATTTTTTTCAATCTATTTTTATTCGATTTTAAATATATTTGAATGTCAATTCTCCCATGCGAAAATATTCAAAAACTTTGTCTGGATGGGCCGTCAGCTGTGGAAACAAGATATGATATTCACCAACTTTGTGGCGTAATCTATTTATTTCGTGAACGCCAGTAGACCTTGCATGTTTCGAGGAAACATTATCGCTAGCTAGTAAGATCGCTAAAAGATCCTTCTCGCAATAATTCACGATGAAAACTGAATTATGCCGCTGAGAAGCGGTGCACTATGACCACCACCTGCTAAAATCGAGCAGATTCACCGGTACCCTAAGATGGACGATGTCCAAGAAAACTTGTCGGCTGAAGATTTGATTTCGGTGTGCCGAATTCTAAACGTACAGCACGATGGAGCTACCGAAGAATTGGCAGAAAGGATTTGCGATTTTCTACTGGACGTGAAAATCGATGAAAGTCCTAGTGATTGGGAAGACGAGGATGAAGAACTCGAAGAAACTTGCGTGAAAAGCCGTGGTATATTTTCGCTGACTTTCAGGGATGCCGCTGATAGTTGGTTTCATGAAAATCGTTTATCAGAAGATTCCTAGAATACTTCAACGGATATGTGAGATTTACCGTTGAAACGCCAAATTCAACGAATTTCAGTTAATAAGTTTATTGATTTCGCCATGATATTATTTCTGTACTTTTATGACAGAACTATTTATAAAATTTTATCGGGAAAAAACAATAAGATCTTATGATCCAGTAATGAAGATGGCATTCGAAAAAGTATAAGAAGAAAATAGACTTTTAGAAATTGTTTCTGTCATAAAAGTATAAATCTAATGCATTTCATGCTTAAATTGATGTATCTGTCACTAATATTCTAATTTATTATTTCAATGTATTTTCATAACTTGATGAGTAATTGTTGCATAATTATTGTTGGTTCGTTTATTCTTTCCCTCGATATTGAAATTTTTGTAAATTGATTATTTACTGCATTATATATATATTTCTAGAGTTTCTTTTTTGTTCATTTCCTTTCATCCTCTAAAGAGTAGTATGTTCTTTGATTTGAAAGGCAGATATATTTGAAATGACCATAATTCTTTTAATCTGCTGCAAATTGTCACAATTTTCTGATCAAATGATATTTTTTTATTGAAATTGTGACAATCTACAGCAGATTAAAAGAATTATGGTCATTTCAAATGTATTTGTTTTCAAATCCAATAAAAATATGGGATTCAACCTGCGCTTGCGTGGAATCCTATGATAACTCTTATAAAATGCACTAGAGGGCGCCACGAGACGGAACGTTGTGCGAATGGAATCTGTAATCAACTCTAAGATGACGAAAGATGGCGCTGTAAGTTGAGCTCTAAGCCGGGACCAATATTCATGCCAGAGTTGTCTATCTATAGGTAGTCTATGCATTAGATTTGGTCGAACCAGTTGGGCATGCAGCGCGTCGCCGCTCGCCTCGTTTCGTAAGATTTGAATTTGAATTTTTTTGATCTTGCGAATTCATCGCACATTCATAAGACGTATCATAACTGGTGACGGGAGATCGTCTATGAACAAGACACATAAACCAACCAACAATTATCTGAATGGGTGGGATAAAATGAGCCTAAACTGACACAACCTGGCAAAAGTAGTAGTATATCAGGACGATGCTTATTTTTCCATGGATATTCGTGGTGTGGTTCATCATGGATTCGTTCCGCAAGGTCAAACGGTCAATATTTAAGTGTCTTGATGGCCGAAATATTTGGACTACTAACCTATTCTGACAATTTAAAAACTCTAGCTCATCTCCTTTGGATGATAACTTTTATACACAACGCATGACAATTTCAGTTAACCAACAAATTTTTCTACAGAATGTTGAATCCAATCGATTGAGACCATTTTTGGCACGATACTCGGAACTTACAGATATTTGGTCAAAACGATATTACGTTATTCTTCTAGTTTATTGTACAAGTACAAGGGTTCCAAAAAATGGGTTTTCATTAAAAATTGGACCAATTTGATTCTTAGGGTGAAAGATCTAACGATCCTTGTACCAGAATTTCATTTTACCATTTTTTTCTCGGAATTTCATCAATGCAAAGCAAGCAGTGTAAATTTCAAAAAAATATGAGAAATCTCATTTGTACATCAATCGAAGTGAAAGGTATGTCCGAAAAGGACAGATTCCGGTTCCACAAGATATGCGTAAACAATGTAGGCAATTAGTTGAGAGACGACTATAAAAGTAGTAATGATAACACCTCAACTAGTTTTCTGTTGTCAGCTCAGATAATA
>JARTUT010001997.1:0-23743 GCA_030674115.1 Micraspis discolor | reverse complement strand
TCGATCCGCTCTTTCTGCAGAAGCAGCTTTCAGCGTTGATATTCCTCTAGTTACCTTTACAATATCTCCTAGTTCGGAGCTTAATTGAGAACTAGATCCGATTTTGTCGCAAATAAGGCAATCATTACTTTGATTATCATCACTATTCGATGGTTCACTCATTTTGATAAGAAGCTGTAACAAATATTAGTAATATTAATAACTAACGTTCATATAATGATTAGTAAATAATGTAATTGAATTTTACTATAACATTATAACTTTCATCATCGATTTATTATAGAATAAACTATTAAGTATTAAAAATTTATTTTATAAGTGAGTAATATAAATAAAAAACAAATACTTACTATCTATGCCACTATTTTCAAAGTTTGTAAAACACAATTATGTTGAGTAATTAACTATTATCGCATGAACTGCACAATAATAAATATACATAAGTTGCAAATAAACAAAAATCAGAAATATTTTTTCTCAAAACGCACAAAAATAGCTACGTATTTAGCCTAGCTAGGTGCAACGTGTACTAATTTGTTAGGGACCATGTCAACAATGCCCAACAGCTGCTGTTGTCCCTTCTATAATTTCCCCACCCCCTCACCTTTGTACCTGCAGTCCCTTGAGGCCCAAGGACAAGTTTGTAATAGTTCTCCTTTTCCAAATATAACTTTAATCTAATGAAAATAAAAGAAAACTCCAAAAAATTAATAATTATTTATTTTAATAATTAAAAAATTGAGATCCGACAAAATAATTTTTTAACATTTTTCTATATGCTGTTAAAAACACATTTCAAAAATTTATATGAAGATTCATTGACTTGCCCTGGATTCCGAGGTATAAATCTTACGGCGCTCCACTAAATGGTTTTAACAGAAATGTTTTCACTATTGAATACTCGATCATAGCAGGAATGGAAAACTTGAAAAACAATTTTTTCGTTGAATTTATTTTCACTCCCTGTATAACCGGAAGTTTTTGGGCTGAAAATATTTTAGCTCTGTAGGGAACATCGAACAATATCATAATCCCAATTTTCAGATTTCAAATATGTCTAGTTCTCCAGAAACGTCTAATAGGCACTCGAACTTGAGACACCCTGTATACATATTCAAGTTTTCTCTCACATCTACTAATCTTTTGGAGATCACTTATTATAACATTATAATGTGTCCCCTTAAGTTCAGTTTGAAGTCCAATGTCATCACACTTAAATTCTCAATAACTTACGACAACAAACAACAGTTTATATGATAGGTGAAAAATTATGACTGATGATTTTGCACTAAATGATGTTTAAGTATGAATGAATGAGTTATTGTTTCAGCAAATACTTGACAAGTGGAATGACAACCAATCCCCTTGTTGAATCTGTTGCCTGATACCATACATCTGGATAGAGCTGCTCGCTTTCACAGATCAGCAGCATGTAAGTGGATCATCTTCCTGACTCGATTAGTTTTTGAACAATAGTGTAAAATATTTAATAATAATAATGAAGTTTATTGAAGTAAACTCAAATGTAGATCATATGGGATACAATTAACTGAGCTGAATTCAGTAAATTCTATATAAAGTCCAATATACTTCAATAAACAAATTATAACTCTAAAAGTTCAAAATTTGTTAGTGGAGAACAAATAGTGTACCATTTAATAACATTATTTAATAGACATCTGTCAGTGGTGAAAGTAATGATCCATCTAGCAGTTATTGCTGGTTCTTCTTGGTTATTCCTTCAAATCCAGAAAGAATAACCAGAAATTATCGCTTGAATGCTCGGGTTTGGTTATCTGTGCTGTCAATCTTTGATTTACGTTTATTTATGTTCATAGGTTATCTGAGCATTTACCTGATTCAGACAGCACTGAAAGGGAGAGTTGATATTTCACCTCTTACAATTAAAAATTACATATGCATATGTTCTAAATACGAACAGAAATCTCCTATTTTTAGCACTCTTGTTCACCTGAACAGAGTGTTATCAATTTGCCCAAATGTCTGTATCCTTCTGAATTTTTGGGCGAAAATGGTATATTTAAATCGTTTTGGTTGGACTAGCTGATGAATAAATCGTGGTCAAAATCTATTCTGTCCGTCCGTACGTGAGCACGATAATTCTCGAACGGATAGAGCTAGATTTTCAGGGTAGGTTTAAGGTATAAATATATCGGCTCAGTTCGTTAACCGGTCAAATTGGCCTAATAATTTAAGGGAAGAAATTTTTTTTCGAATGACTTTTCAGGTAAATTTTCTAATGATGCAGTTCTATCATACGAATACATTGATAGCATTATTGACTTCGACTTATTATATATATATTGAGTCATTTTTCATTTGGATCATATATACTTGTTTATTTATATAAATTTGATAATTTTTCAATTTTTCATTTTACACTGCTGTGCTAGGTCAGTATGTATGTTTCATTATGCATATTCAGGATTTTTTAAACGCCCAGTCCCAAAGCTTAGATAAACAAAAAGACATTTTTATAGGCAATTTTATTAGCCAACATATCCTTATAATGGAATTACTGAAACTACAATAAATATAACAAGGAAAAAATACCAAATTAGATACATAAAACAATGATTATAAAAAAATTATTTTGTGAATAACTAGGAATGAAGAAAATGACAAGAAGTGATTAAAATGAAAAATATCAATATTAACAGCTAGTAAAAGGAAGAAAATTAAGTCAAAGAGACAGAATGGGAATGTTTTAATTTTGAAGTCTTTCACTCAATGACGATTTTTTTTCGGAGTTAGAAATTAAATGTATTTTTCAATTATTTCAATATAAACTTGATGAAAATTTGAAACAAACACAAAAAGGCAATGAAAGAACTTCTCAATCTTAGGAACGACAATGAAAAATCTCATTATAGTTTAAACAAACAATATTTTGAATTTGTATATTTCAGTTTATTCCAATTAAAAAAAAAAGTTATTTGGTCACTTCTACTGGTTCTTCTTTCAATTTAATGATCTACCTTAAATTTTCTCCTCATTGCTACCATATTGTGCATTCTCAGAACATCAGAACACCCAAACTATTGATACGATGCTTTGCAGATACTCTCACTATCACACACATAACATAAATTTGAAGCAATCCGAAAATTTATCTTTTCATTGTTTCATTAACAGAATTCTCAATGGATTTTTATTGATTTCTTGTGGATTTAATTTTCAGGTTTTTCTTGTAATTTTCAAATCATTATCAATATTGATTGCTTCACACAAATGACATTTTCTCTTTGAACCTTTTATTTCTTCTCTTATAGAGTTGTCCTGAAATTTGAAATAGAATTGAATATTATCTTTATACCAAATTCAATAAGAATAGATGGTTTTTCTGTGTTACTTCAACGTACTTTCAGTTGATGACTGGTTAAGTTTCTCTCTGCATTCAATGTTTGCAGCTACTGATAAAATTTTTGATTACTGCAGCTAACAAAATACACAAGGAATTCTGTTTTTCTCTAATGAAAAGCAAACCTAATCTGTACATTCTACAATGCTTCTAATGGTTTCCAAATCATTTTTTTTACCTAGGTGATTTATAGAAATGGAATTTTTCAGTTTTTTTACAGTTTCTGCTTCCAATTTTATTTTTGAGTTTTCCTAAAACTTAAATTGTGATCAAATACCTACAGCCTTCAAAGTTAAAATTCAAGAAAATCATTGGATTTATAAGTTTCATTTCAACGCACCTTCAGTTGACAGACCAGTTGTATTACTGATCTGTAATTTACAATTTCCACTCGATTTTCAGCAACATTATTCAGAAGCACATGATTATATTATATCCTGAGTATTTCCTTCTTTCAGGAACTGTATTTCTTAATTGCTCTGTTTTTTATTATGTTAAAAGAACTCTACATTCTGCTTATTTGATATCAAGGGTATTGTGGTCCCATTTTTGATGAGTTCCTTCAATCCAAACGACACAACTTTTCACCCACGATCTTTAAGTTTTCTTTTGAACCTGTGAATTTAGGAAGAGCGTATTATTTTTAATTTTATCTTAAATTGCCTTAGTTACTACCGGTAGTTGAACTTCCATTTCATTAAATCGAATTCGTATTGCTACTTATAAAGTTTGGATTATTAATTATCTCTGTGAAATATTCAATAGTCTTTCGGTTCTACGAAGATCAGTTTTTCAACTTCCAAATAATTCGAAGTCGTTGCTATTGTTTACTATTTTCATGTTTATACACATCTAACCCTACTTGCTCTGATGAACATTTGTGAACAAATTTGACCTGGTTGAATATGATGCTCCAAAAATCAAGATCCCTCATGACTTGACTCAATACTTTAATTCTTTCAATGACTCTTAGACTTTTCTGCTTTTATGTTTAATAATATTGTATAACAGTGTCGCCAGATCTGTGAAAGTTCTTTATCTTATTCTTTGCTTGTAATAGCTGAACTGGATCGCCTTTAATTTCGTAACGTTTTCTATTTATAGGGATGATTTTTGGCTGTTTAGGCTGGTGAAGCAGGTGCAATTTTCAATATAGTTGTCTAACATGGAAAACTTCCGTTTCTTTGTATAGCTCCTCAGTAGGATACATATTTTTTCTAAACATAATTTTCAGGGCTCATTTTTGAATGATTTTTAATTTTCTCCAGTAGGTGTCCGCTAAACCACCCCAATTTTATGTCATAATTGAAATGGGGTTCCACTAAAGCATGATAACTCGCATATGTCTCTCTAAAATTGGAATTTGGAAAGCAACCTTCTAACTTTTTATTAACAATAAATTTAGAATCTTAGGTGACTAGCAATGTACATCCCCAAGTATTCAATGTTGTTGCTTCTTAATATTAATTCTTAGTATTGTCTGTGTTCGAACTATCATGATTAATAATTTTCTCTTTTTATTGATTTTATTGTTTTAAATTACTTTTAGTTAACTTATTTGACATAGAATAGTTCATAAGTATCTTTCAATTTTTCATTGTTTTCTCTGTTAATGGTTCTCAACCTTTTGCTTGAATAAAAATAACAGTATAGTCACCGAAGTTGATTTCACACGCCATTTGAATGCAGAACAACCTATTGATACATATCAGAAGTGAAACAGGTCCTAACACTGAAGTTTGAGGTACTCCACATGTTACTTTACTTTCATTGCTTACAACCCTATCTATTTTTACTGATTGTCTCTTCTTTGCAAAATAACTCTGGCGATCTATATTTAAAGCCATAACCTTCCTATTTTCTAGCAGTAGTTTGTGATAAACTGTCAAAAGCTTTTTGCTCGCTTCTTTTAGTAGAACAGCGGGCCCTTAATGTCTGTATTTTTCGAATGCTGAGCCCTAAATGATCTCAATCAATTGGGATTGACTTCCGATAAAGAATACAAGATCAAACTTCAGTATATAGGTCTAGTCGTCCGATCGGCCTTATACTCTGTATATTTCGAAAGAAATGAGCTAGAGTTTTCATATCTTCAGAATAGGTTAACTGTCCAAATATCTCGGTCAAGTCGTTAATGGCTTAAATCGTCCAATGGTTCAGCAGTCCATGATATTAGAAGTAGGTTGGAACAACTAGGCTTGCAGAATGTTGCAGAACATGATAAAAAAAATTTTTTATTCTCCAATTTTTTTTACCATGTTATACCCTCATAAAATATCAGACGTATTCAAATAGAAATCTCTGCATCTATGGACGTTGTCGAAATATTCTCAAATTTCATTATTTACTTATGGGCAAGCAATAACAAAAGTTAATGTTAATATGTTACCATGACATTTACGTTCTGTGTCGTCTTTTAGCTCATTGGAACTTTGGGGCGACGGTCGAAACGAAACTACAGGATATTTCTAATCTCCTGGCACACCCCATTCGTCTCAATCTCGTAGAAAAAGCCACGAATTATAGTCTTAATAATACAGATTTTTCGTAAAATCGGAAATGAGAAATGTCAAAAAGTCTTATTAATTCAGTTTCAGTTGGGGGCAAATTAATCGAAATGGTTCATTAGGGTGAAATAATCTACGTTCTCAAAATTTAGGAAAGCACTGACGTGGGTTTTTAGGAGATGGAAATTTGAGCTTTAAACAAAATTTAAGGAAAACTATGAGTACTTATTCTTGCAAGGATGTAGTCTTATCTCATCGCTTTATAAATATTATAAACTTTAGAGAAACAATTTTTTTTTTTTTTTTTACTTCAGGAAACAAATGGAAGTCACATGAAGCAAAATCAGGAGAGTAGGGGATGAACCATAATTTCAACCCCTAATTGTTCAATTCTTCGTTAACAAATCGTTGATCTATGAGCGGGAGCATTGTAGGGATGCAGCGTCCAGCCAAAGTACTGATAAAGCGACCTTTTTTCTCTTTGATTTTGCCTTAAGGGTACTCGAAGTAAATTAGAATAAAATTTACATTCTGTAAAAAACTAGCCAAGTCTCGATGAAGCTGCTTGTTCATCTCTAAAAAGTAATGAAATCTAGAGAAAGTCGTGCCAAGTCTAGGGTTCCTTACTGCGATTTCTTTATTATTATATTTAATGTTGTGACTTGGCCGTTAAACCGCTACTCATTGAAGACGGAAAATAGCCACTAGGAAAAAGTTGATTGAATAAACACCCGTTCTGGCGACAGATATAATGGTGTCTTGCACCTGATTTCGCACCCTTGTGTACTCTTCAACGGCTAAGTAACTCAACATTAAATATAATAATAGAGAATTGGCAGTAGGTAACCTTAGAGTTGGCACCACTTTGTCTAGGTTTCATTACTTTTGAAAGTGAAATGAACAAGCCGCTCCATCGAGACTCTGATATGGCTGCAGACTGCATTACTATGGACACTACGGAGACATTGGCCATCTGATTTGATGGAATGATGAGTTTCTCTCACCGAAAGCAACTTCTCTTGTATATTCATTTATTTATTTTTTGTTTATTCATTCATTTGTTTTTTTTTTTTGTTGTATTTATTGTGAACATATTAGCTTAAAGAATGTGAATTCCGATGGTTAATTATGAGATGAATAAAAAAAAGTCTTTATACAACATATGGTTCGATTTTTATTTATGAATGGGTTTTTTTTTAGCTATATATGATGCTACCTGTACGTGGAGCGGAGTCTTACCTCCGCGCTCGGCTAAACCGACCGGCTTCTCCAGCAAGGTGTTTCTGGGCGGAGTACCGTGGGACATCTCGGAGCAGTTGCTTATCCAGACGTTTAAGCAGTTCGGTCCACCCGCGTCGAGTGGCCCGGCAAGGAGAAACAGGCCAGCCAACCAAAAGGCTACGTTTACATCATATTCGAGTCTGAGAAAAACGTTCGAGCTCTCTTGCAGGCTTGTACCAATGACCATGCCAACAGTGGCAATTGGTATTTCAAGATCAGTTCGAAACGTATGAAGGCTAAAGAGGTGAGTGGGGATTATAGTATTATTGATTATATTATGGTTTGGTTATTAAATTGTCATCAGAGCAAGCCTTGAGAGAGTGTAGTTGGTGCTTGATGTCTGGTTACAAACAGTTATGGAAATCTTCTGTACTTGAACCATTGGCATAAATTATAACCTTGTTTATTCCCGATCTTATAGTATGAATAATTAATGATTAAGGACTCAAATGAAAAGGCGAATATTTTTATTATCATAATGAGGATAAAAATATTTTCCCTTTATTCTTCATGTATTCAATAAGGACCGTAGATTTCGAAAAGGTATTTCAATCGAAAGTGTACGACCATTATAGTCTGTTTTTAAAATTTGTATTAATTAATTGGCACTTTTCAAGAAACGACCTGTTCCATTCAACTATTTTTGAAGGATTTTAGTTGCTCATTTTGTGCGATCCCCATCAACCCTTTGAATTTTTTGAATAGGGAAAATGGGTTACATGGTACTTTTTAGCAGACTGTAGTCGGTCTATTTGACATTTATGGAAGTATTTTGAGATCAACAGCCTTTATTTATTTACTATCATTTAATTAATTAACGGTACATGACTTTTGTATGTAAAATAAAACATAAAATAATGAAATATAAGTAGTATAACACGAAGAAGAGTAGATGTAGAGGTAAAGCAAGTATAAGTACAAATATATGTGTAATATGAAACAGAAAAATAATCTTCTTCTTGATGTGCCATATCCGTTCACCGAATGTTAGCAATCATGTTGGCTATCATTACTTTATTCACTGATGTTCTAAACAGCGTAGTTGTTGACTTTCCAACCACTGTCGAGGTTTTTCAACCAAGATGTTCTTCTTCTTCCTGGGCCTCGTCTTCCCTCAATCTTGCCCTGAATTATCAAATGCTGGATGTTATATATTTCAGGATGTCTCATAACATGGCCGAAGTATGAGAGTTTCCTAATCTTGATGTTGGAAATGATTTCTTTATTTTTCCTCATTCTGTTCATAACCTCTACGTTAGTGACCCGATCCATCCAACTTATCCTCAACATGCGCCGATAAACCCACATTTCGAAAGCTTCCAGTCTTTTTAAAGTAGTCTCTGTGAGAGTCCAAGACTCCACTCCATACAGCAGGACCGAGAACACGTAGCATCGGACCATTCTTATTCTGAGTTCAATTTTAAGTTCGTGTCCACACAACACTTTCCTCATAATGTATGAATCTTGCTCTTGCTTGTTCAATTCTAGATTTTATTTCCAGTGAATGGTCCCAGTCCTCGCTTAATAATTGTCCCAAATATTTAATCTTCTTTACCCTTTCAAGTTTATTTCGGCCGATCCACAGTTCTGCATGTCTAGTCGGTTCTTTAGTTACAACCATCAATTTGGTCTTCTTGACGTTAAGTTTAAGACCGTTACATCGCTGCATGAAACCACTATTTGATCTAGGAGTTTTTGAAGACCGTTAATATTATCTGCCAGAAGGACGGAGTCATCTGCATATCTCAAGTTGTTTACAATTACCCCATTAATTTTTATTCCTTCTTCGATGTTCTCTAAAGCTTCTCGAATATTGTCTCCGAGTATAAATTGAAGAGCAATGGTGACAGAACGCAACCTTGCCTCACCCTCTTTTTATTGAGATGCTTTCGGTCATATTATTTCCTACTTTCACGTTGGCTTTTTGCTGCAGGTTGGCAATGATTCTCAAGTCTTTGTCATCAATTCCTGTTGTTTTCAGTATTCGAATCATTTTTTCATGTTGCACCATGTCAAACGCCTTCTCGAAGTCAATAAAGCACATAAATACATCACAGTTCATATCTCGACATCTTTGAGTCAGCACTTGTATACTGAACAGAGCTTCCCTTGTACCTAGGCCCTTACGGAATCCGAACTGAGTATCTTCAATGTGTTCTTCAATTTTGGGGTAAATTCTTTGGTGTATTATTTTTAGAAACAACTTTAAGACATGACTCATCAGACTTATGGTGCGATGTTCACTGCAATTTCTAGCCTTTGCCGACTTAGGAATTGGGATAAACGTTGACTTCAGCCAGTCAGAGGGTATATGTGCTCCATCGTATATTGAATTGAACAACCTAACCAATAATGCAACCGCTTTATCTCCTAATATTTTCAGTATTTCCGTCGGAATTTTATCTGGTCCCGTTGCTTTCTGATTTTTTGCTAATTTAATGGCTCTCTCTGTTTCAGCCCTGGTTATTGGTGGTCCAGTTATGTTTTCCCGTACGCCATGATCCGCGTTTCGCTCATCTTCAAACAGCTCTTCAATATACTCTACCCATCTTTTTAGTTTGTCCTCTGTTTCCACGATTAGGCTTCCATTCTTGTCCAATATTGCACTAACACTGTTATGTTTATACCCTGTCATCATTTTAACTTTTTTATGTAGGTTAAAGTCATCATGTATTCTCTCACACTCTTCAATCTCTGCACATTCGTTGGAGAAGTACACCGCTTTCGCATGTCTAATCTTCCTTCTTACTTGGCATGAAGTTTCCTGTATGCATCCTTATTCCTCGGACTTTTTGTTGTCTTCTGTCTTCCATTAGATTCAGAATTTCTTCCGTCATCCAAACTTTTTTCCTGGGTTTCCTATCTGGTTTCAATTTACTGTCCATTGCATCTTTACAGTTTTGGCGAACTGATCCCACTGTTGATCTATTGAGGTTAGAGATTCTTGTGGTGCAGTTTCTATAGCTTCATCTATCATATCAGTCACCTCTTCTCCGGTCGTCTGATCTTTTAACTTGTTCAGATCCGGTCTTTTCGTGGTATCCAATTTTCGCACCTTCTTCAGTTGGCATGAAATCTTGTAGTGAAAAATAATATAAAGCACAAATAAAAATTAATCTTACATTAATATCACAGTCTTATCAGGTACTTCAATTCTCTCCTCAACCTCGAAATAGATTCATGAAATATATCAACTCCTAAGTCGACGACATTAGCGTTTCGCATTAATCTCGAAACCGGGAATGAAAACAATAATTGGTTCTTGATTGAGCGAGTCCAAATAAATCAAACCTTCGGATGGGTCGAGGTAGAACATATATGTTGAATTGTGACAACAAGTCTGGGGAGTACAGAAGACCCTGAACGAGCTTAGCAATGAATATTACATCCGCATGAAATCTTCTCGTCTTCAAGAAGGATAGTCCAAGGCGTTCCCGCATTCGACTGGCGGAGAAAGTATAAACTGAAAACGTACCCGTTCTAATTTAGAAATCTGTTTTGGACCCTCTCTAAGAAGGAAACGTCGACCGATAAGTATGGAGACCACACTACAGAGGAGAACTCCAACATTGGTCTAACCAACGAGATGTAAAGATGGTGAAGAGTCTCGATGTTGAAGTCCCTAGTATTCCTTATTATGAACCCCAGAGTCCTGAGAGATGACTCAGAAACGTCCCGAATATGTGGCCTAAAAGACAACTTGCTGTCATATGAAACACCCAGGTCTTTGTAAACAACTACTCTATCTATAGGCTTACCAACAATACAATAATCGATCGTAATAGGGTGCTCCAGACGGGAAATCGTTATGAACTTACACTTATTGATGTTGATAGTCAGGCAATTGGCAAGACACCATTCCTTAACCGCCTGTAAATCCGATCTCAACCGGTCAACATCGAATAACGATTCTAATGAGAAGAAAAGTTTTAAATCATCCGCAAACAGCTAGAACTTAACAAATCGTATAACATGATTTAAGTCATTGATAAAAATCAAAAATAATAATAGAACCAGATGACTACCCTGAGGAACTCCCGAAGTTACCGGTATCGAAAAAGATAATGTTCCACCAATTTTAACGGTTTGGTATCTGCCTGAAATATAAGACATCAACCACCGACAAAGATTATCATTATCATCCCAAGCTTTGTACCCAAAATTTTATGGGACACACTGTCAAAGGTCTTAGCAAGATCAGTGTAAATAACATCGACCTGCTTGTGATCTTCTAAAGCTTCAAGAACATACTGAGTGAAAACCAGAAGATTGGTTTCAACGCCTCTACCCCTGTAAAAACCCATGCTGCCCAGGAATGATCCCTTCATAAATTCTCGATTTCACTTGCTCATGAATGATAGATTCAAACAATTTGGTGATTCTGCTAAGCACAGTAATCGGTCTGTAATTGGAAACGTCCTCTTCGTAACATCTAAGAAGATATTTGTTGAAATGTTGAGAAGAAGAAATAATAGATGGTTATTGGGCAAATAATAATTCTATACGAGTTCCATCATCAACAATACACCGTTACTAGTCGTACCGTCACATCTGTATGTAACTATGGTTACGGGTTCCAAACAACTCGGTTTTACTCTGGATTTCCGAGTGTTTGCTAGCCTATTTGTTTTATCCTAATTCACATATCTTTAAGTTACGAATTGATCTGGTGGATATTCTAGCAGTTATTGAGGAAACAAAATTTCAGATGCTCATAGCTCCTGAACCATTCAACGGATTTGACCCAATAACGAACTTCCTTTACTTCTCACATTCACAACTTGCTCTAGAAACTGAGTTCCATTTGGATAGCATGCTAATGGTACGACTATGACTTACTCTCAAACAATTTGAACTGCCCAAATTTTCTGAAAGACCAAAATCAGGAATTTCTTTTGAATAATCCTTATTTATTTATTTATTTTATTTATTTATTTATTTTATTTATTTATTTATTTATGAAAATGGGATACAAACAGGTTACACCCAAAAAAGCATCCACTTAAGACTAACAAAAATATTAAAATTGTTTACAAAAGTGAACCTTTACTCGGAAAAATTTCACATTTTTACGAGAAAAATGTATATGCACATATATTTTCGCTATGATAAAAAAAGGAGAACAACAAATCACAGACAAAAATGAACTCTCAGTTGCACCTACAAGAAGGTTAAAATAAAGAAAGAGAAAAGGCAAGGCAAGGATAAAACTAAAATATCCAAATTTCCGACATACTTATTAAAGAACTCACACATTCTGGTCATAGGAGAATTTCTACCAATGTTAGTTCTGAAAGCCTCACTATGAAGCAGAAGCCTATTTCTGTTTTGTCTTGATGGCACATGATAATGCACAAATTATGTCATCTCTGGGGAATCGTAATAGTTCCTCAACACCTTGTACAGAAAAACCAGATCGAAACTATCCTCCGCTGCTCCAAAAGTTGTATACCATAACCAGTGCGGATCGCACTTATTCCCAATGTAACATATTATCCAGTCATCCTAAAGTGAAGGAACCGGATAAATTTATTCTGAAGTCTCTCAAACTGCAACTTATGCACACTATAGTAAGGGGACCATACAACACTGCCATAACTAAGTTTACTCAAGACGAAGGAATTATATAAAGATCTTATTGCTGCCTCAACTTGGAAGTCTCTGCACAATCTACACAGGAAACCCAACATCCTATTTGAAGCTGACATGACAAAATCAAAGTGGGCATGGAAATGAAGTTTAGAGTCGAAGACTACACCAAGATCGTTAATTTGCTCCTCTCTATCGACGATATTCTGATCCAATTGATATCGATAATAATATTTTAATTTTCTGAAGTTTAGGCATCATCTTAGATAGGCACCTGCTTTATATGTCGTGTGGAAATGAAACTTAATGATTTTTATAGTTTGATAAGAAATTTATAATTATCATGGTATATATTTTTGAAGAGAAAACATAGGCAATTTTATTCGGTACAGAAATATGTGTGATTCATATTTAATAAAACAAAACATTGTATTATAGCTTCGGAAATATTTGTAAAAAAAAAAATCGAATGAAATCAACTCGAAAGAGTGCCTATAATGTTTTCGTTACAAGTTAATAACGTCAGGAATAAAGGAAGTTATGAGAACTTTTTATTTGACGGCATTTTTCAATTTTCTCTAACAGCTCGGAAACGGTTTGATTTGCAAGGCTGCAGTTTTCACCAAATGAATTCTCTAAAAAGTCGAGCCCGAAAATTTGAAACTCATTTTGTTCTTCTAGCTCATCGGGTTTCTGAGATTCTCTCACTAGACAACGAATTTAGGACACCCGGTATAGTTTCCTAGTTGAGTAGATCAGGAGTCTTTCCAGAAGCTCACCTGGACTCCGCCATTTTTCTTCTGCGTTGGTATAATTTGTTTATATTGTAGGAATAAGATAGGAAAATAAAGATATTACTGTTATTATTATGTGGGTTTACGTGACTTAAATCTTGGAATTCTATTTTATGGAATGTATTAAATAATTGGAAATGAATTGGGAAAAGAATTATATTTGTTCCAAGAATGCAGAGCTGCAGTCTGTCTGATTTAACCATGCTGTTTCAATTTAATTAATTTTTGATAATTATATTCCATCTGCAGGTTCAGGTGATACCGTGGATTCTGAACGACTCAAATTACACCAAGTCCACTTCGCAGAAGCTGGATCCTTTAAAGACAATTTTCGTTGGTGCACTTCATGGTATGCTGAACGCTGAAGGTCTAGCGAAAATTATGAATGATTTGTTTGATGGAGTAGTTTATGCAGGTACTGTTTAATTATATTGCGATATTTGAAATAATCTCTAAAGGGAGTGTGAATCAGCTTGGTGGCTGTAGCGGTTACTTTGCATTCATTCTGTAAATGCTGAATGATAGTTAAGAACATATCATATTATTTGAAAATCTATTAGTAGGATATATACATTAAATGTAGACCGAGCACATTTAGAATTCTTACGAATTCATAAATAGTTGGTTGTTTGTTATCGGCTGGTTTTGCCATCCAACAGTACCATTGTCAAAAACAGAATTTCAGAATAATACAGTTGGATGGCAAACCCAGCTGATAACAAACAACCAACTATTTATGAATTCGTAAGAATTCTAAATGTGCTCGGTCTACGCTAATGTATATATCCTACTAATATATTACCGTGTTCAATCCTTTCATTTTAGAATAGAATTGAAAATTCTAATTGAACGCGACGAATTATAATAATTTGCTTAGCTATCCGTCCAAGAGTCTATGTTTGAATGTAGAAAAAATATGCTATACTTCTGTAGACTGCTCATTCCGGTTTTCTAACACCATCCCCATCCAAGTCAATAACAACAAAGTCGAAATACAAAATTCTGAACGCTTCCTAGGTCTTTTAATAGACCGGAATTCATTTTAATGAAAAATCTAGGAATGCACATGGAATAAAGAAAAAGCACAAACTTAGCACAATTTAGCAAAACAAAATTTTCTGGAAAATCGAAAAGTACTAGGCCAACTTCAAACACATAATAGTGTTTCCAACTTTAATGCAAATTTTCAACTTTTGCTAATTCATAAACCTCAAAGCGTCTATTTTGAGGAAAAGAAAATTAATATTGAAATTTGGAGTTCCTGCTTTTTTTGCGTAGTTAATTTTGAAAACCGGTATGGAAAAAAAAAGTCAAAAAAATGTTAAACCTGCGATTGCATTCGATGTTGTATTCAATAACTCACCTGATGTATATAGTAGTTATACACGAAAAAATATTTGTTTTTGTTTTCAGGAATAGATACTGACAAATATAAGTATCCTATAGGATCAGGACGAATTACTTTTAATAATAATCGGTCTTACATGAAGGTCAGTAGCTGCTGCTTTTATTGAGATAAAGACTGCCAAATTCTACGAAAAAGGTAGGTTTCTCTAATTTATTCTCCTTTATTGATGGAATTCTTGTCATACCAGTGTTTTAATGATTAATAATCTATTATAATAATATGATGCAAGTAAGGTCTAGCGCCTAAACCAATCAACCGATTTGCATCAATTTTTTTTTAAATTAACGGTAGGCATCTAAACTGATGCAGAAAAAAATAATAACAAGGGCCAAACATCTATAATTTCTCTAAAAACACAAAAAACTTAAAAATTAAGGGCGTTTGGCATGTTTTCGCTGTAGATGGCGCCACCGCTCAACAAATTTTTACTGATATGGGCTTTAATTTTTCTTCTTGCACTCCAAGTCACCATTACCGTCATATAACTCATTAAAATCATTTGTAAATTTGATCAATTTTATTTGTATTTAAATTAAAATATGTGACTTATCAATCATATGGTAACATTGCTAGAAGAGGAAAAACACTTTATTTCAGTTGTATTATGTAGGCTTCCAATTTAAAAGGGTGAAGTGAATTTTAATTAAACCAGGGTATTTGAATTGAAGACTTTAAAAATCGATTATATTTTTTCAGTGGAATTTCGATTTGTTTATTCAGAATCATTAAACAATCTTACAAATCGATTTTTTTTTGGTCAAATTATATTGCTGAAATAAACGAAGATGCCAAAAAGTATGCAGAGAACCGCCAGAACATATTGATTTTGCGATTCATGCAAAAATGAACCATTGCAAAAATATCAAATCTTAGCTCAAGCATGGATCCAATGGCGTACCCACTACTTTTTCGAGCGGCGAATTTGGTTTCAGCCTCAACAAAAGCCACAGAAACGAACGTGCAACAGCCCAACGTAACCGTTTGACCATGCTTCAATACTACGCTTATCGAATTGCCGTAAGACCGGGGTTTAGTGCATTACACAGTGCGGGAAAATTGTTTCAGCAGTACGTTTGCTGTTCATACGTCAATCAAGAAAGTAATAACTTAAATCAGCCAAAATTAAGAACAGAAAGGTATCAAGGTTTAATGGATTATTTAGAACAAGAAGCGCAGCAGAGAAATGTTCCTCCAGGAAGAGTTATTATCTTGCCATCAAGCTATAAAGGAAGTCCACGGAACATGCAGCAAAATTACCAAGATGCCATGGCAATTGTGCGGAAATATGGTGAACCAGACCTTTTCATAACCTTTACCTGTAACCGAAATGGCCTGAAATAGTTAAAAATCTTAAATCATGGGAAGAAGCCGAGAATCGGACTTAACAGCGCGTGTGTTTAACTTGAAAGAAATGTTAAATGACCTATTTGTGAAAAATATAGTCGGACAAGTTGTTGCTCATGTTCATGTTATAGAGTTTCAAGAACGAGAACTTCCATATGCTCATCTTCGCTTTAATTCTTCAAAATGAACATAAAATGCGGGAACCAAATCAGATTGATGAAGCGGTCTGGGCCGAAATCCCAGACCCAAATGAATATCCCAGACTTTATAATAGTGTAATGCGACATATGATCCACGGACAGTCCGGTACTCTAAAGGCGAATTATCCATGTCTGTCGAATTGTCAGAAGAATTTCCCAAAAGACTTTCAAGAAAACCGTCGTTTGTGATAATGGCTATCCAAATATAAAAGAAGAGATACAAATATAACATACGACCGGAATGGAAAACCTGTGGATAACTGATGGGTGGTGCCATACAATCCATACTTACTTTCAAAATATGACGCTCATATAAATGTAGAAATCTGCACTTCAATCAAAAGTGTTAAATATTTGTACAAATATATCTACAAGGGTTATGACAGTGCTGCAATTAAAATTCATCAATGTGTTCCAATGGAAAATGACATTGAAATGGCAGAAGGTTTTAATGACCAAGGAATTCCACTACGCTACCATTTCGATGAAATACGAACTAATCTTGATGCTCGATATGTGTGTCCACCAGAAGCAGTTTGGCGACTAATGAGTTTTAGTATGGATGGAATGAGCCAGGTTATGAAGCAATTAGCAATTCACTTAGAAGATCAACAAAATGTCGTATTTGTGGCCGGTGCAGAAGAAGCAGCGGTAATTAATAAGGTCAGTAAAGATACCACATTAACTGCGACACGGAACGCTATTTCCTACGATTGTTACTTTTGCATGTTCGTGGCCTAGATCTTATGCCGACTTAAAAACAGTCAATGGCACGACATGCGCAACGTTTCTTGAAGCTGCAAAAGCAAGGCATCTATTGCATGATGAGGAAGAGTGGATGGAGTAGCTGTTTAGAAGAAGCCTATTTGACCCAAAATCCTAAACAGTTGCGATTTTTATTTGCAATAATATGCGTTACAGCTGAAAACTTGACTAATCATTTGCAGTTGTTTCTACAGTATGAAAACCATTTAAGCGAAGATTTCATTCACAGAGGTGAAAGGCCATGCCAATGCCGTTATTTAGCGTTAAAAGACATAGAAAACACGTCTTCACTCGATGAAAACTAGACACAAAATGACATGAACGGCTGCTTATAGGGGGCATTTGCTAATAACGACCGCGCGCTTCCTTACTTGCGCCCTTGGCGACACGGGCTTTTCCACTAGTGTAATAAGAATAGATATCGTGGATACTAAATCGTTGAAATCTGAGCTCCCATTTTGAATTGGTTGAATCAGGGATTTTGATGAATTATTAAAAATTTCATTTCAAAAATTTAACACTAACAATTTGACTGTCGAGGCGGTGTGAATGTTTAATGTATAATAAGTTACATTTATCTCAGAGCTATTTTTCGGCAATTTACAATTATATCATTACATTACAGGGTTGGCATATTTCGATGTTTAAGCACTACAATTTTTAAACCAGATAAGAGAAAATCTGAACCACATACTCGTTCTAACTAACAATTCTTTGCTACCGTCTTGTTTTCGATTTATAAGTGTAAATTTTAAAAATGACAGAGCCCTGAAAAACACTGTTTCTGAGTACGGAAAAATATTCAAGAACAAGCGCGTAAATCTCTCCTAACCTCAAGTCATACTTTTCAAATTTTTTTATACAAAGTTCCTAATTTATGGGACGAATCATCTGTTATAAAATTCAAACGTATTGAAACTATTTCATTTGATATTAAATTCTATATGTACATCCCAATATTTTTTGAAATCTGAAGAATCTCCTTTGAACTCACTTGACGATTAGGTACCACAATTTTTGAAGACATTAGTTGCCCTCATTTTGTTTTGAATCAGTCATCATCTATACAGATACACAAACAAATTTATGAAATAGTACGATAAATTGTGAACTCTACGCCCATGTCTCACCTTAAATAACCCACTACTCAAGTCCTATTGACGACACTGAACTGTATAATATTTACCTGTCAGTCTAGGTTTCGAGGTTCAGAACGTCCTACGCGAATCAAAATGTGCAAACCTTCCCGCCAACTTGAGTTGCCCTTCTGTATTCTTCCAATGATGTGCTATTATTGTTTGAAATAAATATTTATTTCTTCATTTTAAAATAAATTATAGAAATAATGAGAAGTTTAACCTGCTTAAATGTTATGCAATTATAATGAGGATGAAGCTTCACAAGACCATTTAAATAGATTGAGATCATTTTCGCGCGATATTCGAAAATTACAGATATTTGGGCAAAACGATAGCATGCTGTTCTAATAGGAACAAGCGCGCAAAAACAAGTCACCTACCCAATCGTGAAACTGTACAAACTAGCAGATGCCATCCTGCACCAATTTTTTGGTCATGCCCTTTTGCTGCATTAATATCTTGAAATACCAAAACCTAAAAAAGAACAAAATCATGAGCTCAGAAATGTTTTATTCTGCCTATGTATAAGTATGAATTAAGCACCAATTAATCTGAAAAAACTTTTTTAACCTTTTAAACTTAGCAATTGGTTGTACACTATTTACTTTGCAGTTACTTGTTCACATTTCAGATTCCATTGTTGACTTTATTAGCTCTTTCCTTTCTTGTTCCTCATTCAAGGTTTATATTTTCGTAATTTTATTGTAAAAAACTGACTACTCACGAACAAGTGGCAACACTTATGTGAGAAAGTATTGTTTATTCATTGGCTGTTAGATTAGAGGGGATATTTTATTCTGATTTTGTTGAACAATAAATTCTGAAGGCTAAGTAAACATTATTATTTTTTATCAATTAGAGATCTTTTGAAAAGGATTCTTAGATCTATAATATAAGAATGAATCGCAAAATGTGTTGGTAAGCGCATAACTCAACAACGCCTGGGCCAATTTGGCCAAATCTTTTTTTTAAATGTTCGTTGAAGTTCAAGGATGGTTGTTACGGCTAGAAAAATTAGAATTATTGCTGAAAAAACCCTTAAAAATAACCCTTTTCTTTTCCCCAAATGATTTGTAACTAAAACGTAGTCAATTTGAGCTTTATTGCTATGGTATAAATTTCATATTAAATTACAAGCACTCACTGTTGTCTAAGCAATGTAGGTGTGTTCCTAACGTCAAAGTTCATATCTATCAAAACAATGTGCGTGTGTGCGTTGGAGCACAGAATACATAGTTGGAGGAGTTTAATGTCGCGTTCCGAAACTCGCGTTTCTTTTGTATTAGTTTCGGCACGCGAGATAAAATGCATCAGGATTGTTTGGGATGAATACACGATGGCACATAAAAAATCTTTGGAGGCTTTAGACAGAACCTTAAAAGATCTACGGAGCAATAATAACCGATTTGGTGGTGCAATGATTTTATTAGCAGGAGATTTTCGTCAAACATTGCCAGTGATTCCACGATCAACGCCAGCTGATGAACTCAATGCATGTCTAAAGTCCTCCAATTTGTGGAAACATGTCAAAGTACTTCATTTAAGCAAGAATATGCGTGTCGAGTTGCAAAATGACCAATCTGGAAACATTTTCTCTAAACAACTCATTGACATTGGTAATGGCAAATTTCCTATAGACATGTTGACTGGCTGCATTAACTTTCCTCAAAGTTTTTGTCAGTTAACTCGATCAAAAGATGAACTCATTCAGAAGGTGTTTCCAGATGTTTCTCAAAATTACAGAAACCATGATTGGTTGAGCGAACGAGCTATACTGGCTGCACAAAACATAGATGTAAATGAATTAAATTTCAAAATTCATGAACAAATTACAGGCGAATTGAGGATATATAAATCAGTTGATTCGGCTACTAATCAAGATGATGTAGTCAACTATCCACCGGAATTTTTAAACTCGCTGGATTTGCCACCTCACAATCTTCAATTAAAGGTTGGATCGGCGGTTATAATGTTGCGAAATATCAACCAACCGCGTCTTTGCAACGGTACACGGTTAGCGATAAATTACTAAACAATGTGATAAAAGCAACTATACTCAAAGAAAAGTATAAAGGAGAAGATGTTCTCATACCGCGCATCCCAATGATTCCGACTGATGTGCCATTTGAGTTTAAACGACTACAGTTTCCAGTGCGGTTTGCTTTTGCTATGACTATAAACAAGTCCCAGGGGCAATCATTAAGTGTTTGTGGTATTAATCTAGAAAACCCATGTTTTCACATGGTCAATTGTATGTTGCCTCTTCCCGTGTTGGAAAACGATCAGATTTGTTTATCTATGCGCCAGGTAATCAAACAAAAAACATCGTATACCACAAAGCACTACAATGATAATAATAATAATTATGATTCACATGATTAACAATAAAGCGATCACCTACTTTTAAATCCTTATATATGTTTTATTTAATTATTTTTTATTCACAACGCCATCTTCGATACATTTTCATTCCAAAAATGCCGTTTCATGATGAACAAAACAAAATATTCCCGTCATTATACTCAACAATAATAAATGTCAAATTTTTAGGTACAAGTCGACCCCTATTTGGAAGACTCGCTCTGCTCCTTCTGCGGAGTCCAACAGGGTCCCTACTTTTGCCGAGACGTGCTCTGTTTCCGGTATTTCTGCCGCACCTGTTGGCAGTGGCAGCACAACGCGGAACTGCGCAATCACAAACCGCTTACCCGCAATTCCAAGAACAGCACCGTCCTTGGCTTGAGCGGTGGCTCTGTTAACTAATAAGAGCAAGTATTTACAGGATCTATTAAAAAAAAAATGTATTTTTTTGTTGACGCCTGGGCACGTTTTAAAATTATAGAGGGCGCGCGCACTTTTTATCTGTTACCACTTTCGATAAGTGTTCAAGTCGATTTGTTGTTCCAATATTAAAAAATTCTATATTGTACTTGATATTCGGTGGTATCCAACCGGATATATGGATTCATATAAAAAAGTGTTAAAAATTTTCATATTGTTATATTTCTCATTTTTTCTATGGTGAAACTTTGGGTGAATGGAAAATTTTTGGGAATTTTTACGGGCTTGTTGTATCGTATGGATCGTTCGGATTAAGGTTGATTTTATTTAATCAAATTCTCTGGGAGAGATGGAATTTAATCTTAGCGAGCGATCTATTTTTTTTTCTTCAAAATTTTTTGTGTATTTTTATCGCTACGTATTTTCGAAGTGATTTCTTCTATAATTGCCTTTTGAGGAGTATTTCAGTTGTAATTTTGTTTCCAAATTATTTTCTACATTAATGGTGAACAACTTCACGAAGACGATACTTTTCAGGAGGCATTTTGTCTGTTCAAACCTAAAAATTTGTTATTCTATTCATCAAATTTTTTTTTCCTCATTATTATATGAATCTAATTATTCGTCTCTGACATTTGTGTGAAGATATTTCACCATATAGTTATTGATATTTTCAATATTCTCACAGTGATTTCCATGAGATATTTCCAAATGTTGAAAAATTTTTCTGATGAAATTCTATTTATGTGTAGGGTTTCTCAACTCTACCATATCAATTATTTGACTTTCGAGCCTTTTTGTGAATCTTCGATTTTTTATGTTTAATACTCAACTTACCAAAGTTTATCCAAAGGTTAAAACTTTCTTTGGTTTTGTAATGTTATCTGAATTAAGTGTCTTAAAAAAAAAAAACTTTACTCTGGACTTAGTTTCAAGAACGTTATAGTGTTACAAATATTTGGATGCTCGTTTTTAGTCTTATAAGTTAATTTATATATTAAAATTTGGATAAGTGTAGAAATATTTAACAAATAATAATATATTAGTTTTTAAGTGTTGATATTTAAAATTTTTAAATCATAAATGTTCTAAATTAACTTCTGAGAATTTGGGCGTTTGGTGGGCTTCATATTGAAATTTTATGTATTTTAGTGTTAATGTGTAATTTTTCGATGCTAAATCCCTGTAATGATGATGATAATCGAAGATAACATGGCTATGTATTACGGATACACGATTTATATGGTATTATTTGAATTTTTTTCGAACTGTTCCTGTTGTCGTTATTTCATTTAATGAATAATATTGGTTTTTAGATTCAAAAGTTCAAAATGAGATTAAAATGTTCTTGCATAATATTCAGTCTTATTTTTTTATTCCAGCTCTCAAGGTGGTGGCTGTCCCTTTGTCAGTATTGTCGTTGCATGTTTTTAACTACCGAGTTCCTGGTTTTTTAAAAGTGACATTTTGTTTGTAAATGTTTTTAGTTTTAAACTTTTGTCGAGCAGACTTTTAATCCATTATTAATTGAAAAAGCGGACCATGTGTGTGAAAATTGACTCATATCTAGTAGATTTCTCGAAATATATTGTGCTGCGTCAAGCTGTTATTTCTTTGTTCCATACAGATCTGAAAATAATTCCGTGAAGGGTGTTGAAAGCTCGTGTTGAATGATTATTTGAGGCTATTACCATCATCTATTGTGGATGTAATGTTTTTCCGACGTTTCGATAGACATCTTCTATCTTTATCAAGGAGAAAAAGTAAAAAACCTTTGAAAAATTATCAATTTTCAAAAAGTCAATATGACAGAAGTCATGAAAAGAAAAATGAACAATGTTATATACTCATCTGTGATATGATGATCTTTTAAGTTGGATCGAACTATCGGCGTCCAAACTTCTGGCAGATCTATAGATGGAGCACTTATGGAATCAGGTGTTATTTTCATAAATGCTGCTTCTTTGATTTTTCTTCTTGCAAGTTTTCTTCTTTGGATATTATTGATGCTTCATCCCATTTTATACGATGATTCTCATCTACAGCATGTTGGACTAACCTGGATTTGTCGCTGTCTAGTACTCGTGAAGCTTTCTGATGTTCTTTTTATTCATACATTCAGAGGGCGTTTAGTTTCTCCGATGTAAGATCTTCCGCACTCGCAAGGTAATTCATATATGCAGTTCTTTGTCCTTTGTGTCTCATTATTAGGCTTAACTTTTGTAGGTTTAGCTCTGATAGTGTCTTGAGTTTTGAATGCAGTCGTTATGTTGTATCTATTTCCAATTCTTCTCATTTTCTCCGACAAACCTTTTACAAAAGGAATTACGGTTTTAATGGTCTGGTTTATATCTGTTGGTTCAGGTTGACTTTCTCTTGTTAGTTTAGCTTTTTCTAATATCTTTTTGGGGTAGCCATTGCTTCTAAGAGTTTTAAAGATGTTATTTATTTCTTCATTTTGGTCTTCTTCAGTGCTACAAATATTTATTGCTCTATCAAATAAACATTTTGCTACTCCCAATTTAGTGTTTAGTTGGTGGTTTGAATCAAAAT
>JARTUT010002432.1:0-23778 GCA_030674115.1 Micraspis discolor | reverse complement strand
AAGAGCAATGTAAATCGAGGCAACACCAATGAAATCACATTTCGTTATCACGTGCAATAAGATAGCCAATCGGTTCCTAGTTCCTTTAGCAGGAATCTAAACAGAAAATGATTTTAATCGACATGAAGATGAATTTGGAAAATCATTTTTTATTTATTAGGAAATATGAAAGCACTTTTCTTTCATCACAAGTGTTTCTGAACGATTTACTTCAGGAACCAATACGCAATTTCGTGAGTAGCAATATTTCCACTGTTAATTTGTATTTTGATCATTTGCAATCTATTTTAATTTATTACTAAAATATCTTATAATTTAAAGCTACAACAATTCAACTGAGAAAATTGTAAAAGTTCACACCTTTTAAAATTTTAGGTCATTTCCATACAACTTTGAGGAAGAGTTCAATAACAGAATATTTATTTCCTGTGGAATATGTGTGAAGACCAGAGAGAATTCATAAGAAACAAGAAAATATCATTTGACACAATGGACGAATTAAATAGGAACGTTACCCACATATAGTTCAACTAATACTGCAGTTTTGTAAACAAACGAAGAAGAAATATCCTTTTTCGAAATCATATGAGAAGAAGAAATTTTCTTTTAATTGATCCTATTATATGTGGATGAAAATTGTTTGATAAGCATTTCTTAAAAATTTTTAAGTATTTCCTAATACAAGAATGTAAGAATAATGTATAATATATTTTCATCAAAATTTTAATGGAACCATTATATTATGCTTGCAAGTTAGAAGTCCTTTGATTATTGATGACAAACTTCTTACGAAGAAGTTAATTTCTGTCTTATGAATTGTTTTACCAATTTCAAAGTTACACAAAATAAGCTGACGAATAATTGTAATCATAAAAGTTTGTGAATTTTGCTGATCAAATTTTTTACCAATTCCAGACAATAATTTCACTTTCATGTATTGAATGTCTAAATAATGGACTAAAACAAGAGTGCAACAAATAAAAAGGAAATTTTCTTCATAACTCATTTAATATAGTTACATCAAAAGTTAAAGAAATTCATTAAAATGTTGTAGTAAGTTTCCTTCAGCATTATCAATCTTTGTTATATAATTATCTCGGTTCCATCTTAAGCATTCCCAGAACATAAAAAAAAACATAAAAGAGCAATTTCCTATTCTATGAAAATATTCATACATACAAAGGGATCAGATCCCTGAACTTGATATCCAGTTGAACGGTAACTTTTGGAAGAAAACACTGAGAAATATTATCTTAACATCATTTGTGCTGCAGTATATTAAGCTTTCTAATTTTTTTATTTTTCCTTTTGTTACATTCATCACCCTGTAAATTTTGATTTGCATACTTCATTATGTAAAAATTCTGATTTTTTAAAACAAATTTAGCATATATTTCTAAGGAAACTGGGCAAGGATGATGGAAAGGATAGTTCTCAGCTTTTAGATTAGCAGTTGATGAGGAGATATAGTGGCAGCGGCTTTCATGTTTTGTGATGTTTGCACATTGCAGTTTACCATTATTGTAGAACATGTTTGAGTTCCCTTATTGATTCCTATTCCATCGGTTTGTGTACCTATATCGAAGCTTTTCGGTCTCTTAAACAGGTTCAAAGTAGGATCAGCCGTTTTATTTATGTAGCGGCCAGTAATTAAATAAGGTTCGAAGTGATCACTGCAAATCCTGTTTCCTCAGAATTGTCGCATCGCTGCAGGCCAATTTCATTGCATGGCTTGTTGAGGGTCATCTAAACTGGGAAATCTAAAGAATCTCACACTGAAACATTCGAACATTACTTAACTGAACATCTTCTCTTGGTTTCTCTCATTTTATCTACAAACCAGACTTCTTCTGCAGAGCTATGAAAAAGCTTAATCCAAATATGAAAACCCGTGTGGAATGAAATTCTAGATTTCCTATACAAAATCAGCGATAACTTTTACTCCATATATCACACTGTCATTAAAAATTTTCGAATGGAGGGAAAAGAATTCATAGAAAAGTTATATAAAATATGCCATTTAATTCAAAGGTTTTGATTAAATTAAGGACCTGCAGTTCCAACATTGATGGTAGACAATGAAGATGCTATTAAACTGAGTCAAAACCCAGAATTTCACAGACGCACTAAACATATACATATAAGACATTTCTTTTGTGCGTGAACTAGTTTTAGATGGGGAAATGAAAGTAGAAAAAGTTTCAACAGAGGACCGATTAGCAGACTTAATGACAAACCTTTGTTCAAACCTCGACTTCAAATGCTAAGGAACAAAATGGGATTAACCAAAATATTCCAATGAGCGAGGGAAGGTGTTGAAGCTGGAGATATTCTCAGCAGCATTAGTTTATTTTGTTTCTATGATTATTGTTCCTTTAATAAGATCAGTATACATTAGAGATGTCTGAAAAAAATAAGGGTGTCAATCAATTTATGAATAAATATTAGTTCCTTATTCTGAATAAAAGTAACTTCAACAAAAACTACTGGTCATTTCAAGGTGTTTTGAGTTACCATCAGTTATAATACAGGTGATTGTGGCGGTGTAAATCACTTAAAGTTTATAAAGCTCTTACTCTTTCTTATTCAGTAATTTTTATCACTTAAATTGGTGATTATGAATATGTCAAAAATTATTATAGAACATCAGGGATGTGAAATAATTTATATGAGTCCAAGTGTTGAGCATGACCAAATATCCGACACGGCCATATTGTTATTGAAAATGTCGTGTTTTTTCAGCTTTGTGAAAAATTTAGAACAAAGAAAGAAAAGTTGAATTTGGATTGAAAATGAATTTTTGTTAATATTAAGACACTATTATTCAAAACTTAGTGTTTGTATGGAAAAATCGTTAGATTTAGGAAAAAATATTTTAAAATGATTTGGATATTTTTCAATAAAAATTCGAAACTTTCGTATATCGAGGGCGCACGTGTTATTCGGAGTTAAAATTGATTTCATACAGTGTAGAAAAAATTGCAAGTGTTTGCTCACTTACCTTCAAGATTTTCTTCGCGCTTTTAAGAAATGTAACTTGTAAGCATTAAATAAAACCAACTACATATCTTCAACTTCATATTCAATGTTGTTTCTGAATTCAACTAACCAATAAACCAATAGATAAATAAAGATAAATAATACTTAACGTTGAATTAGAGTGAAACAATACGACAAAGTTGCGCATGCGCGTTTTCATCCAAAAACAGTCGTATAGATGGGATTATAAAAGTGTTCAGATGGTTATCGGAAAAACCCTAAGTCTTTGTCCACACTTATAGGGAAGTTATAAATTATATCAATCAAGGCTAATATAGGATATATAGGGACAGGGAAAATTTATTGTATCTACATTATATAACTTTGAATTTTATAAGGCAGTGTCGAAAATGTTTTCGCACTTTTATAAAACAAAAATGCTACTTGAGACAGCCAATGACACCACCCATTTATTGCTAACCAAAATTGCTGATCGCATAATTCCACGAAATTCAGCTGTTGAATGGCCAGCCAGATGGTAAAGTTTTATTAAAATTGAATTTCTATAAGAATATTTTGGATTTCTCCAGTAATGAAAATAAAACTATTTGGAACTTGGTGCGTGAGGAAACCGGTCTCACTAAATTTGATAAAAATATTAGGTTGAGAGTTCATGGAAGCATTTTCTCTGACCAACCAAATGTAGCTAATGCATTCGCTGAATAATTTTCCTCGATAAGTGTACTGAGTGTTGAGAGGCATTTCGGTGGTTATCGATCTCGTTCGTGGACAACTCGTTCATTGACCGTCAATAATTTCTTTTTCTTTCCAATTGAAGCTGAGGAAATAGCCTCAATTATACACAAAATAAAAAATAATAAAAGTTGTGGGCTGGATATGATTCCGGTCAGAGTGTTGAAAATTTTGTCGCCTTTATTTACGAACATCTGGCTGATCTCATCAATGACTCGGTACTATCAGGTAGATTTCCTTCTCTACTGAAGACAGCTGAGTTATTCCTGTACACAAGAAGGGTACTGTTGACGACATTGACAATTATCGTCCTATTTCATTACTGAGCTCATTGTCCAAAATAATGGAAAGACTAGTATATGATCGAATGTTGAACTACTTGGATAAATTTTCTATTATTACCACCTGTGTCAGCACGGTTTCCGAATCGGTAGATCAACGGAACCCGCAGCCTGTGAGTTGGTAAATTTCGTGTATAGTTGTTTGGATGATGGATGATTTGCGTAGCCGGGATGTTTTTCGACGAGTCCCGTGCATTTGACTGCTTGAAACTTGATTTTATAGAAGATTAGTTGTTCGATTTGGGTTTCCGAGGTGTTTTTCTTGATTGGATGGTGAGTTTTATAAGCGCTCAATGGTTAACGGTAAAGGTAGGCCAGCATCACTCAACCAAGTACCCTCTTGAAATGGATGTACGCCAAGGATCCGTTTTTGGGCCACTTTTATTTATCATTTTTATAAACGATTTTCCAGATTATATCATGCATCATTTAATAGCGAGATTGAAAATAAAGATATTGATAATTGCTGATGACACATATTTCCTTATTTCTGCCCGGAATTTGAGTGTACCCAAGGGTGGTTGCCATCTCATCGTCCAGTGTTTCTCTGATTGGAGCTTTAAAAACTCCCTTATTTTAATTGTAAACAAAACGGACCTTGTCTATTTCCAAGTGCGTGAATCTGATTATCGGTTCAGTTTGAATCTTAAGTCCGATACTTTGCAACCATCGAATTGTAGGAAGTTTCTTGGTTTACATGAGCATAGAAACCTTATTTAGAGAGATCATACAGATTTTGTGTGTAGAAAACTAAGTAGTGCATGCTCTGAGACGAATAAAACTCGTATTATCACGTGATGCTCTTATTGATTCGTATTATTCACTCGCATATGCTCACCTAATTTATAACGTTGTCCTGTGGTGTGGTTCCTCATTCAGTGATGCAGGTTTCGTTTCCCAGAAGAAAATAATTCGTTTAATTTTTTGCTTAAAGCCCAGGGAGTCCTGTAGGCCCTGTTTCATTCTGAATAAAATAATGTGTTTTCCATGTATTCATATCTACAACTGTTTATTGTACACACGTAGAAATATTCTCTCACTGAGCAAATGCTCCGAATTACATGATTATAATATACGAGGCATAGAGGACGCTCTGTTTTCCAAAGCACCGAACCACTAAATTTCAAACATCATATATGTAAAGTGGCATAAATTTTTTTTACTATCTACCTGATTGATTGAAGGTCTTGGAGTACAATGAGTTCAAGACAGAGATCAAAGTTTTACTGGTAGAGAAGTGCTTTTACAACTAGAATGAATCCTTCAGACAATTATCGAGTAGAGTGCATTTTCTTTTGCGTCATTGTATTGCATATTTTTCAATTGTTTAATTCGATTGTTTCAATACTATTGCATTCTATTTTGTTATGACATATTCCATACTAAAATTATTATTATATATTATATTATTAGTATTATTATCATTTGATTTAACACCACTGGATTATTTATTGTGGAGTACCTTAAGACAGAGTCTATACGGAGCCAAGCGAATCGATTGCAGCCTTGAAACTCAAAATCTGTGATATGATAGCCGAAACAGACCCGACATTTTGCCCAAAAGTTGATTAAAAATTTCGATGAAAAAACTTACTTCTGTCAGCGAGGTTGTAGTGGACATTAGCCACATATCCTTTTTCATTAATAAATGCCGCACTTTTCTTCATGTAAAACGATAAAAATTGGAATCGCTGTCATCAAAAGTTTTTTTCTTTTATTTTGTTTCAAAAAATAAAAGTCTTGTTGGAAGAACCTTTGGTTACCAAAGCAAGTTTTTAATGTAGAGAAGCAGAGGAATTAATACTACACTTCATCAGTTATTATCCGATGCATAAAATTCAATAATTTTTCTGGATTATAAATGCTGTTTTCTGATTTTTCATGAAATGGGTTGTGAATTTCGAACAAATTTGATTAGTAATATGTTTTCAAGTTTTGTTCTAACGCTCAATGGCTCACCATGTATATCCTTGAGTATCTATTATAATAATATGATACATAGTGAGGTCCAGCGTCTAAACCAATCAACCGATTTGCATCAATTTTATTTTTAAATTAACGGTAGGCATCTAAACTGATGCAGAAAAATAATAACAAGTGCCAAACATCTATAATTTCTCTAAAAACACAAAAAACTTAAAAATTTTGGGTGTTTGGCATGTTTTCGCTTGTAGATGGCGCCACTGCTCAACAAATTATGGGCTATGGGCTTCAATTTCTTGCACTCCAAGTCACCATTACCGTCATATAACCCATTAGAAACATTTGTAAATTAGATGAACTTTATTTGTATTTAAATTATAACATGTGACTTATAAATCATATGGTAACATTGCTAGAAGAGGAAAAACACTTTATTTCAGTTGTTTTATGTAGGCTTTCAATTTAAAAGGGTGAAGTGAATTTTAATTAAAAAAGGGGAATTGAAGACTTTAAAAATCGATTCCATTTTTTTCAGTGGAACTCGATTTGTTTATTCGGACCCATTAAACAATCTTACAAATCGATTTTTTTGGTCAAATTATATTGTTGAAATGAACGAAGATGCCAAAAAAGTCAAGATACCTTTAAAAACAAATTGTTGACAATAGTTTGATAAATATGGTCTCCTCAATCAAGCATAGAGTTGATGATATTATTTATGTTTTTCCGGCTCAGATACAACATGAAAACTAAGAGGTGTAAATTTGATTAACTTTATTTGTATTCAAATTATAACATGTGACTTATAAATCATATGGATAACATTGCTAGAAGAGGAAAAACACTTTATTTCAGTTGTTTTATGTAGACTTCCAATTTGAAAGGGTGAAGTGAAGTTTTGTGAATAAAATAATTTGTGAATTTGCAATAGTTAAAAATTTCAAATTTTGTTACTTGAATAAAATTACCTTAAGTAAGAGTTGAATTGTAAGGGCGAGTTAAAAAAAGATTCAAGAGTACTAGGGTAGGGCGGGGCTAGTTGAGCAATTTTTTATTTGAGCGGATGTAGCTCCTCAATAAAAAGTCTCAATGAGCCGTTATGTGGCTTGATGGATTAGTAATTTATCCCTTAGCAAAAGTGTCCATAGTATATTTTTTGTAACAAGTCGAATTTAAGAGTTACCGCTGTTTAAATGCAGAAAGTCAAGTATGCTCAATGTACCCCATAGATGAGGTAAGTTGAGCAAGGGTATGGGGAAAGTTGAGCACTAATAATGTCTAACCAAACCACGAGTTCAATGTTGACTAGAGAAATAAAATATGTGTTTGCCGATTAGTTCTTTATTTATAGTATTTTAGTGACAGAACAACATAACTTAAAGTAATTTTCTTTTACTAATTAACCAAAACTAGAATCAACAAAACATTCACGTATCTTAACATAAACTTCAGCATCAGAACTTTGAAACTTAATGGTCATCAATGAAATTAAATTTATATATTGTTAGTGACAGAGAAACAAAACTTAATGTAATTTTCTTTGTATAATTAACTAAAAATAGAATAAACAAAACATCAACGTATCTTAAGATTAACTTCAGGATTAGATTCAGTCTTTTTGTTTAAAATCAGACTTGAATATCTGTGTAGGAGAAAATACTTGTCTCGGTGTTGCATAGCCCATGGATGAATCACCACCTTCATTTAATTTCTTCAAAAATCTTGTCAAAGTCATCTGTTTGATGCCAAATTTTTAGCGGCGGCATTAACACTTTTTCCTTTATCCTTAACAGCCTTTGCAGCATTTTTTCAAATCTTCAGCAGTGTAAGAACGTCTTGTAGTCTTCCTCTTGTAAGTCCGCATCCTAAAAAAATAAAACATTCATTACTTCACTTGTTTGAGTGAGGGTAAGTTGAGCAACTATAGCTCAACTAACCCCAATCCGGAATTTTGAAACCAAAGTGAGGTTATAAAAAATCGCAAGAATTATACCCAGAACCTCTCTACATATCAAAAGTACAATAATTATCTGAAAGATTAACACTTACCTGATTGAAAACAGACAACAATTGATCAATATAGACGAAAACTTGCGATAGACAACTTTTTACTTTTTGCGCACAAAATAAACAAAAAACGCACGGGCGCTTCACTCGTTCGTCCAGCCGCCACTAGTGATCACGTGGTGATTACCCTCCCGCGACTCCTTTTTCCGCCATATGATGCCAATGCGTATAGTGAATAGTTTATGAGATATTTCGATTCATTTTAAAAGTAATTGTCACACTTAATAACGTTTAATATTATAATAAACATCTATAATTTCTGTAAAAACACAAAAAAACTAAATATTAAGAGTGTTTGGCATGTTTTCGCTGTAGATGGCGCCACCGTTCAACAAATCAAAATTGACTTCCTCCCATGCTTCTGCAATTTCAGCTTTGACTTTCAAAGAGGAAAGACGTGTTTTGACAAGCTTTATTTTAAGTTTGATTTTAAGCTTATTTTAATTTCCAAACCTACTGAGTAGGTTAATTTAGAAAATTATAATTGAAAAAGATCTTGAAAACCCAAATTTGGATGGTTATTCTCCATTTTGGGTAAAATTGAAATCACCGGTCACGTCCGATTTTTCAATTTTGAGTTAGGTCCGGTGTAAAATTATAAATTTCAATTTACAATGGAGACACGACGACGAGGCCGACCAGTGAGTTCTCGAAACGCTACCCGGACAACCCGAACTGAAAGAAACCGACGCCGCGTTCATAACAATAATTACGCAGTGCGATCAGTATTTGTAGCGAGAAGGGCTCCGGTTGAAGACGAAATTCCCAGGTTTTCTGTCGGCGAAATAAGTGAATCGTGTCAATTTTGTAATGCTCTGCATTTTAGGGGTGAAAAAGGCGAGATGGATTCAGCCAGTGCTGCCAGAAAGGCAAAGTTGTAATGAGCGAGCAGATGCAATTGAAGGAAGTACCAGCTTTGCTCAAAGAACTTTACACAGGAAGAGATGAAGAATCGAAGAATTTCCAAAACAATGTACACCAGTATAACAGTGCCTTTGCGTTTACTTCCCAAAAGTTAGCTTAAGAGAATTTGCATCAACTGACCCTTATTCATTTTGTCTGCATGGAACATCATAAAGCAGAATTGGTTACATTATTCCGCAACCTGGAAACACGCCCAGATTCTGCCAACTTTACACACTTGATACTAATGAAGCTCAACAACACCTAGCTAACCAAGGATGCAAACCAGTGACAATGCTTCGACTAGATGAAATGCTTCGTGAAAATAACCCATTTCCAAGCGCTTTTTACACAATGGGAGAAAGATTAGGAGAAGTACGTCGCAGATTACTTGCGCCCGTGGCGACACAGGCTTTTCCACTAGTCTGTCAGAAAATATCATTCGAGGAGGTAATTTCTTAAACTGAAACGCTTTAGCTACAAAAAGATTGTTACCTACTGGATTATCATATATCTCGTGTATTACCCATTGCATATTTTAAAGCATTGTTACTGACGATCATATTTTATTAAACTGTTTATAAGGCGATTAACTCAGGTTGTATATTCTCGTAGTCATAAAATCCGTCTACTTCAAGTTCTAATACTCATGTACACGCCATTAATATTCCAAGAAGTTAGCCTTGGTTCGCTCTAAAAGATAAATTGGATGCGCTGGGCTTAGCTGAATCGTATAAACAAGCGCAAAATTCGATTGTACCGACATTCGGATTGTGCTAGATTCGTCATTTCTATTCTATTATTATCGTTTATTAGGTGAATGTGAAAAGATACAGATTCTTTTTAGTTTTGTATTAATCATTAACCAATTTTGATCCGGAGAAGTAATTCAAAAAGGAATTTTACATAAAATGCTGCAGTAACTTCTCGTAATTATTAGCTACAATAATGAAATTTATGTTCTAACTTCAGTGCTTTTCTAACAAATCAATTCTGATTTCTCTCATTTCACCAACGAGGAACGACAAAGTCACGAATAAACCATCAATCATTAGAAGACGTTCCACGAATCGGATTCGAATGAACATACCCATCAATCCCATACCTTTGCACGTTGTTCAAAGCTCTACCTTCCCGACTTGCACTTCCGGGAATAATCGAAGTGGAAATTCAATCTTCTCGTGATGCCACATCGACACAAGGATCTTAAGGGGGCTGGTAACCCCATTCCTGCTGCTTATTACTGGTCTAGAATTCCGTCCTTCATAAATTCCAACGACACTGCATGCTACCACACATTGTGCTCGAGAATTCGTGTCCAGGCAAGATATGCCTGCCTCTCTACGACGTGTAAGAATGTGTTTCATTGTTGAGATGATAAATTGAAGAAGTCTTTTTTAGATGATTCCTGCTGAAATTTTCAATAAAAAAAATTTATCAATCGAATAAAATGATAAACGATCGTAGGAGTAGTGTTAATGGCATTCAATTAGTGTTCAACTTGCTTTCAATAGCTTGGCTTTTAATAGCTATTTAGGTTACAAGTATACAGGGTGTAACTAAATAAGTGTAAAATATTTGAGGAGATGATTCCTCATCAAAAATAAGATAGGATCTTTCATATAAAGAAACTTCGTTGAAGCATCTCTTGTTAAGATACAGCCCCTCAAGGGGATTACAAAAAATTTTTTTCACAAGCACCAAAAAAGTTACAATATTGGAATTAACAACGTTTCCTACTAGCAAAAATACACTTGGTCAGTTATTTATTTTGGCATACCCCATGATGGTAAGTGTGGGAAACACAGGTACTAACTACAGAATAATAATAAATCCATTTCGCATTTATGACGATGTACTTATCTCTGTAGTTGTTCGTAAAATAATTTTTGCTGCGAACTGGTTTATTTTGGGCAAAAAACTTATGAAACATTTTTTGTTTAGAATGAAATAGGCTATCGGAAATAAATTTTTAAATGATAAACAAATAATAAAACGAAAAGTTACATTGGGAATAACCTTTAGGAGTTGCGTTTCCCACCCTTACAACCATGGGGTAAACCAAATAAATAACTGGACAAGTGTCTTTTTGCTTGTAGGAAACGTTAGGTTAATTTCAATATTGTAACTTTATTGTTGCCTGAGAAAAAAATTGTTATACAAATTTTATGTACTGCCTTTGAGGGGCTGTATCTTAACAAGGGATGCTCCAAGGAAGTTTCTTTATAGGAAAGATCCAATCTTATTTTCGATGAGGAATTACCTCCTCAAATATTTTACACTTACTTAGTTACACCCTGTATACAGGATTGGGATAAAGTTTGGTACCAAATTAATACGTTTAAAACGATACGAGTGATATTTTTGTAATTTGGCAGCTGAGTAAAATAGACTACAATGCATCTGATGAGCATATTTTGATAAATGAGATACTTCCGGGTTAAGCGGAAATGACAACAAATCTTTTTATTTAAACGCACATTCAAACGGGACACCCTGTAAATTTCTGCAGATTCTGAAAGTGCACCTTGTTTTGAATCTGTCCATATCGGGTTCCATGTAAAAATTCTCTGTAAAAAGAAGAAATTCAGTCTTTTTTTACATTTGAAAAAATATCCATTCAATGAATCAATCGTTGTTATTTGTATCAATAGTGAGAAATGAAAGGAAATACTTTATAGTAGATGAATCTTTCTGCTTTTTATGATTATTTTTATGAAATCTATAAAAAGATGATTGTTTTTCACAACCAAAACCAACCAGAGTAGAAAATTTGACGAAGAGCTGAAGAAAACCTACCGCAGTAGAAACTTTACCGAAGAAGTGAACAAATTTTCCGGAGTTGGAAATTTACCGGAGAACTGAACCAAATCTACCGGAGCTAGAATATTACTGAAATTCCATAAAACACAACAAGAAATTAATGAAATGAATGAAAATTCAGGTAGGAACGTACTCTGAGATTCATTCCAGAATAATTCATTATCATCGTATCATTATTGAGTTCACATATTCAAAGGAAAACTAATTATTAATTTGTGGATAGAAAGAATTCAATGAAAATGATTGGGAACCATTGACCATAAGATTCCTCCTGATTTCCAATGACGGGAAAATAGTCCTCTTGTCACAAAAAAACATGTAGCAATGGTGAAGTAAAGTTCTTAGAAAGTGGAAATAGCTTGGGAGTCAATAATGATGAAGTGATTCAGAATAAATAAATGAGCAGATGGAAATTGCATCAGTCAGGAACTGAAGGTATATTCGAATGAAATAATTAAAACCAGATTCATTGAAATTGAAGTCATTGAGAGAATGTTCAACTTTATTTGACTTTTAGGATAACTCTGAATTGATTGAGAAGAAGAAGCGGTGATCTCAAATGATGTAAAATTCATTTGTGTGAAATAATAATGAAGATAAAGATTTAGAAACCTTAGGAATCATCCTAAGATATAGGGATCGTCAAACAACAATTTTTAGACTCTTGCTGTCCAGGAGACTATTTTTGAAATATTCAAATGGTGAAAGACTGCTATGGAACCTTCTCTATGGTAAATCGTCACCCATGGGTGAATGAAGTTTCGATATCTCACTGATTTCTTTTAAAGATTATAGGAAGAAAAGTTGCGACTATATAAAGTTTTTATAGACGAGTTCATAAGTTTATGGCAGATAGAAGCCAATAATTTTGGCCATACAGTTCAATTATGCACGAGTGGCATACAAAACTTAACATTCGACTGAATGTTTTATTTATATATTCGAAATCATAAACTGATATGGGTATGACAGTGCTGAATTCCGAAAAATCAACTAATGCCAATGTTTCGTAGATATATTTCTACTTCACAGAGATCAAATATGATACAAGTACATCTGATAAAAATCATATTTGATCTCTGTGAAAAACAAATTTCTTTTGTAGCCCTGAAGAAGTAGAAATATATCTACAAAACGTTGGCATTAGTTGAATGTAGTTTTTGATCAACTGCTTTCCTAAAAATTCCGTGAAAAATCAATCATAACATGTATCTACAAAGAAATGATCAATCAGAACATTACTGAAATCTGTTCAACACCCAGTAAAAATCAATTGACAAAAAATATTATGATTTTTAAAAACTAATTATCATTCACACAAAGTAGCTACTTGTTCATTCATCAGCTGAATATAATAGCTCTTAGACGTTTTATGTCCTTTATGCACCATAGAAAACCAATAGTTTCTCAAAGTAGGATGGTCGATTGCTGAAATTCAAAAGGTTTCTGCATATCAATAACCTCGATATACATTAAAAAAAATTTTGTGGATCTCTGATGAATATTTCATGAGATATCAAATAGTCAAAAAGTCTTCTTGGAGAATTTTCAACCGTGTCAATTTTCATAGATTTTGAAAACTATTCGTTTCAACCTCATTCAAACGTTGTACAAATACATTCGATAGATAATATGATGATATATAAAAAATATCAAATTACAGATTCTCATAACTGTTGAAGTATTAGACGGATATGGCCGAATGACGATTCTGACCGAGATAATTGGACAATTAACCTATTCTGACAATATAAAAGCTCTGGATAATCTCTAGAGGTATATTCACTTGATAGAATGATTCTTCAGTTTTTTTAAGTGGTGTCCAATGAATTAGTCGATTATGGATACTAAAAATTTCATAAATCAAGTGTTTAAGATGCAGTGGATCATATAATGCAAGGTAGATTATATAGATTAAACAGCACTACCTTCATAAACATCAATCATCCAAAAATCTTCCAGGAGAATTCTGGATTTCTTCAACGATAAAGAAATAGCATCCCATTTCTGATGGAAATCATTCATCAACAATGATTTTTTCTCGTAACTTCATGACAATGAAGTTATCATCGAGGCAATCGAAAATACAACAAATTTTATATCCCAAATGTAGAAAATAGTTACAAAGTAGGCACACCACAAAAGAATTTCAAATTAAACTATCCATTGCCTTATGTCAATCGAAACCCCATCGAAGTGCTCATTTTAATAAACTTCCTTAGAAAGAGACTTGTGACATCTAAATTAAAATATCCCGCCTTCACACACTCGAGTGTTCATTCGCTCAGATCTACGTCAATGAAAGGAAATTTTTCTGATTGCCGAGTGAATTAATTCGTGTGGTTTCGGAATCGGCAGGAAATGAGACCTGAATAAAAAGAGAATGTTCAATGAATTCAACTGATACGGGTTCTCGTCAATTAATTGTAGTCGAGTTGTAAGAATTCCTTTAATGATAGGAAAAGAATACTGGCTAGAGCCGATACTTCCAACTGGTATTCTGGATACAAAAGGGATATTCAGGGTGAGCTGGACTATTGGACATGAATATTAGGCTAACGAATTATACAGAGTACGGCTGAAGTCAGTTTACACTGTCTGGTATTCATGCATGCACGTATTCTCGGCGAGTATCCTACCTAGGGCAGAAGAGAAGCAGCTGAAACGTAGCGGGTTAAGTTGTCCGCGTGTAGTAGTGTTGGCATAGACGTTTACAGTGCGTTCGTTGCCATGGCGATGCTTGTAAATTACACGAAAGAAGAACGTGTTTATTTACTCACTTCTTACCCAAAATAAGAGATAAGGCTGAAATTCTCGAAGAATTTCGCCAGCTCTTTCCAGATAAACAAATTCATACCAGGCAAATGGTGCACAAACTCTATCGTAAATTCGTAAGTACTCGCTCCGTAGTCAACGCGCCGCGTTCAGGTCGCCCTGACACCGTTATGACGGAGGAAAACATGAATATCTTGGCTCAATCTTTTTTCGAACATCCGAATTAATCTGCAAGTCACTCAGCCATAACATTGGAGATTTCTGACCGAAATTTGCATCGCATTTCAAAGAAGATGAAATTTCGTGGTTATGGGCCTCGACTTTTGCATGCGCTGAACGAGAATGACCCTAATCGTAGATTGGAATTCTGTAAGTTTTATCTAGGCTGCGCAGATGATGACGGATTTTTCTACCGTTCAATTCTTTTTAGTGATGAGGCTCATGTCAAGTTGAATGAGCGTATAAATCGACACAACTGCGTTCACTGGTCGAACGATAACCTCCATGATACGATCGAAGAGGAGTTGAATATTCCTGGTGCGACAGTATGGGCAGGTATTCATGCAGGGAGCCTTGTAGAGCCTTACGCTTTTTGAGGGACTGTGGATGCCTAAGATTACCTCGAGTTACTGGAAGATTTAAGTGATGAATTAGATAATCATCCAGACCTTGCGAGATTTGAACATTTTCAGCAGGACGGCGCCCTTCCGCATTTTGGAGTTTTTGGTGATTTTTGGATGAACAGCTCTGCGATTGGATAGAAACACGAAAATAATTGGAATGGCCAGCACGTTCGCCCGACTTGACGCCGCTTGATTTTGCGTTTTGCAGCGTCCTGAAAGACAGAGTTTCAGCAAACGACCTCGTGATACTCCTCCTTAACGCGAGCGAATCGAAGAAGAATTTGAGAATCGTCGTTCCAATACCGAAAAGTGACTTGAAGAAGTCTTCATGCCACTGATAACTACAAATTTGATCTAGTTTCCGAAGTTTTGACACTTAATAGCAAAATTGTCAGTTTTTTGAAATCTTATGTTTTGCCTTGAAAACAAGAAACGTCTGACGAAAGGTTGGCATGAAGAACAATAAGAGATGATGTTTAATTCCCAAATAATAATTTTATACGAGGTAATCATCCTCATAGAGGTATGAAAAATAATCTATGAATTTCAAACGAAGATACCAAACTCACTTTCCACAGCTGGAAAGAAGAAATTGTAGAATTGTGAACTCACTTCCACCAAATCACAGACGATATATTTATTTCTCAATTCTATATAAGATCATTTCAGTAAAATTTCTTTAATTTTTTCAGGTGATTATTGAAAATTGAAATTGAAAAAGTTTGACTGTAAGAGCAACGGAACGCAACACAACTAAAATAAGAATTCAGTAGGATGGGAGCAGATTTAGCAGCAGACATTTCTGAGTCAGTTATACTTCCCAACAAGGTCTCCGTACATCAACTATGACTATTCCTTATGGAAAAATATTAATTCAGTACATTTTCAACTAAAATTACGAGAACGGATGTCACACAATGAAAAGTTTGCAAGTAACGACATGTACGAAAGAACGCTATAACTGTTGTTCTTCTCAACATTTGAAAAATATCTATTTTTGAATCTCTTTCACTCGCGGATTGTTAGAAAGTACAAAAGATGCCGTTTGCTACTTTATGCCACACACATGAAACTTTTCCAATATCAAGAACTCCATGAGATTGGAATGATGAAAAGTTCTCAACTTTCGGATAACGGATGCGATGAGGAAATAATAACACAAAGCGATAACTTTGAGAATTGAAAGAATAACTGCATTCATTTCATATTTATGGCGTGTCCCAAGTTCTAGTATTTATAAGGTGTTTTGATCAATCAGGAATGCCTCACCATGTCATACAAAGGGAGAGCCAGAAGAATATATATATATATTTATTCTTTTGAACTTTTGGCTGACAATATTTAGTTAGCAAACAATAAAGCATATAGATCAGGGGTTAGTGACGGGGTGTCATAATATTCAGCGTGTGACATGACAGCCTAGGGAAAAAATCCCAGTAAAAAAACCCTAGCTCACCGTCTAAGTGTGAAAATACACAAAGAAGCTGAAATTATTTTAAAGACTTCTTTCTTCAAGAGTGGTCTTCTATTGATGGAGACAGAGACTTCTTCAAGTTGCTCACATCGAATCTGGAAATAAACAGACAAAAGCGTAAAAAAAAACTGAATAACAAAAATACGTATCATATTCATTTGAAATTCATAACCCATTCCAAGAAAGAGTCGGAAACATCATGAATAGCCGAAAACCATCTTGAAATGTACGATATATATGGGACAACTATTGATGAGATGAGGTATTGTTTCTTCTGCTTCTCCACATTCACAATTTGCGCTAGGAACTGAGTTCCATTTAAATAGCATGCTATTGGTACGACCATGACCTGTTTTCAAACGATTAAGAACTGTCCAAATTTTTCTTGGAAGATCAAAACCAGGAACTTTTTCAGAAGGATTAGAAACGAGATACTTATTGAACATTTCGTAAGAGTTCCACTCAGTCTTCCATAATTCTTTATCACTTATGTTGATATTGAAGAACGTATTATGCCATAATGGTTTACGTGATTTCAATCTGGGAATTCTATTTTGTGGAATATATGAAATATTTGGGAATAAATTGGCAAGAGAACGATATTTGTTCCAAGAATTCAGAGCTGCAGTTTGTCTACGAATATGGGGTAGGGACAATGTTAGACAAAACTGATAACCAATGAACCGGTGTAGATCTTATGGTGCCAGTAATTATTCTCATGGATGTATTTAATTGTGCATCAATTTTTTGTGTATGTGCACTATTAACCAAACAGAGCAACAATACTCAGCTGCAGAAAAAACTAGGGCTAGAGCACCCCAAGATGATCCAGCTAATTTCTGAACAATATTATTCCTAGTTTTCATTTTTAGGCTCAGATCATTCAAATGAGCCTTGTAATTCAGAGATGAATCTAATTTAACTCCCAAGTATTTTGGATAGAAATTATGTTCGATAGGAGAATCATTGAAAGTTACAGCTAATTTCCTATGTTTTTCATGATTATTCAGATGGAAACAAGATACCTGTTTTGTTGGGATTTAGACATAATCGCCTTTCAATGAAATAATTCCTTAAAATTTCCAAATCAGATGACAGTATATTTTCCTGAGTATGGAAATCCGAATGTCGGTAGGCAATTGCAATGTCGTCAGCATAAACAAATTTCTGAGATGATGTCGTGGGTAAATCACTTAGATATAAATTGAAAAGTAAAGGAGCTAAAACCGAACATTGAGGAAGACCGATAGGAGTATCATTGAAAGTTACAGCTAATTTCCTATATTTATCATGATTATTCAGATAAAAGTTAATAGGGGACTTCCTCAGGATTTATTTCGAATTCGTCATCCTTTACCTCTCAAAGGAGTCGACCAATTCGCTTATTTAAATTATTTTGCTGGTTCTGGGAATTAAATAGTAATGATATTCCACAAATTCGAGCAACTGCACCCTTTCTCAAACCCCTAACTTCTTTTGGGATTTCAAGGTCATTCAGGATAAGTTAAACCCTTCATGCCATAACCATTTCCTTATTATAGGACAGTCAGGCAATTAATCATATCTGAAAAAATTCTAGGTCGGTGACGTGGTAAAATATGTCAGAGGAGACGGTCAATTTCAGGAGAGCAATGAAACCGAAAGCTCAAACAGAACAAAATAACAATTGAAGTATAATAGAACAAGTCTATTCTTGAAAGTGTAAATAAACCAAAATACCTTAAATTGACAATTATAGTCTGTTTATTCTAGGAAACACCGTTTTCTTTGAAGCATAAAAGAGAATTTTTCATTCTTGTCATAACATCAAACAATTAAAAAATAACTACAGAAAAATTTATCAAAAATTAAATAGAATAAAACACTCGTGTTTCGAGATTTGTGTATAATACTTTTCTCTCTTCAGGAAATCATATTCGATTAACAATAATTCAAACAATTCTTGGTTACAACTCACTTTGTGAGATGCCACTGACGGAACAAAAATGAACATGTTACTTTGAAATCAGCTCGTATTCTAAAAGCTAACCTCAAATATAAGCATGGAGAATTCTCTCGCTCAACAAATCGACACAGAAAATTACAACTGCATTCTATGATTTCATGAAGAATTCAGATTATTATAATAGAATGATTTAAAATGGATTTCTTCCCATAATTCAAATTATTCAATTGAATAAGTCTATTCTTAAAAGTGTAAATAAACTAAAATATCTAAAATTAACAATTTTAGTCTTACACTTCTAAATAAGTATCACCAATACCTTATTATTATAGAAAATACCGTTTTCTTTGGTGAATAAAAGAGAATTTTTCATTGTTATCATAACATCAAACAATTAAAAAAACCTACAGAAAAATTCATCAAGTAATGAAATAGAATACGACACGCTTGAAGAATAGACTTCTTCAATTAAATAAGAACAAAGTAGAGATCGCAATACCAGATCTTTCAATCAGTATTCCTGTACATCGTCCCTTATCTGAATTTCATGTTGAATTATAATCCGGTTTTTGTTTGCAATAACATGATATCCATTACCGAAACATTTTAAGCAAGTTACTTAGCGATGACCCATTCCCATTTCGGTTTTTGTGGATACTGGAAAGACGTAGGGTTGAACCCGTTCTATCCTAAGTACTGACCAATGTTTACTAAAGATTATCACACTGCTGACCCTTCGTAAATTTCTGGGAAGTTTCAAACTTCAATTACTATAGAAACTGTTTCGCAGAATAGGACAATGGAATATCGATATGGGATAAACACTGAAAGTTTGTTATAGTTTCACCATATCCTATGGGGTACGTAATCTGATCAATGTTTTGGAATGGGATTTTGTATTTTCGGGCCATTTTATGAGATAAACCATACAGGATGATAGTTGAAGACACTTATTTTAAGGGATTTTTATTACCAGGTCAATTTTCCTTCTGAAAAAGTATATTGAAATCTCTATTCATTTCATCAATAATATATTATTAATAATAATGTTCATTCAAGCAAATGAAGAATATATCATATGAAATCAAGTTAACTGCACTAAAAACAATATAATCCCTAATACACTTCAATAAACAGATTATAACCCACAAAAGTTCAAGACTTGAATTCCTTCCAATAACGTTATTTAAGAAACATCTGTTGATGGTTAAAGTAGTCATCTGAATACGACATAATTTGAAAGAAGTAAAAAACTTTTCCATGAAATTTACCTCTTTGAATAAATTTGTTGGATTAAATATGGTCTACCAAAAATCAAGATTTCATGATTTGATCCATTCTTCGATATACTATTAATAATCTCTTAGAATTTTCTGCTTTTATATATGAGGGAATGATATTGTATGACTCCAGATACGTGAGAGATCGTAATACTAAAGTTTAAACAGCTTGTGGTAGTTGAACTAGATTGCCTCTAATTTCATAACATTTTCTAAACGTCGGGAATATTTGTAACTGTTTATGCTGATGACAAATATGCAATTTTCGATATATAGGGTGGCCAATTGAAAACGAAACGGACGAGATTACAGACGAAATAAATTTTTTCGATAGAAATGCTCGGACAGTTCGATTTCTGTTTCGAGGGGGACAACTTAAGATGTAGGTTACGGATGCATAGCGCTTCAACCCTTGCTACTACAACCCTCACCCCCAAATTTTGAGGAGGGAAGATGGGGTGATTGATACCTCTTTTGAAAGATAATTTTATACTGATTTCAGCACAGTGATTGTTTTCTCATTTTATGCATTAGTTCTCGAAATATTCTCAACTAAGTATTTGAAAATGAAGTAGTGTTTTCATGGCACTTGTAGTGTTTTTTGTGAAAAATCGACATTTTGTGCTTCAAAACAACCATGACTCTGGCTTCCTTCCTCGAATCCACTGACATAGAAATCTTTAATCAAGATGTCGAACAAACAAAGCGTATTGCGAAGGAGCTCAATCTTGCTGAAACTCAATCTGAATTATCTTCGACATAATTTGCAGTATTTTCAATAACATGCGGTAACACTTGATCGATAGAAATCTCCAAAACGTTTGAATGACCAGCCAGATCGCCAGATCTGTCACCACTAGATTTCTTTCTTTGGGGCCACTTGAAGAGTAAAACTTACTCTACACAGCCCGATTCCATAGAAGATTTAAGAAGACGTATAGTGAACGAATGTCCTCAAATCACTCCAGAAATGCTGCAAAATGTGCGCCATCGTTTCGGGCAAAACATTTCATTGTATGGAAGCTAATGATGAACAATTTGAATATTCAATTAATTGATGAGAGTTTTTGATAAATTATATACTTTACTTTGAGAGGTCTTATTTCTTAGATCAATACTTCAAATCGTTCTGATACCGTACAGTTGGAGAATGATTTCAGTGAATAAAACAGCTAGTCGAACATCCGACCCTAGTAGCATTAACACGTACGGTAGGACTTCATTTGCCCAGTGGTAGATGTTTTGCAATTTCAAATACAGATACAGAAATTTTGATGTTTCGGAAGCACGAAATGTCAATTATTCGCAAAAAATTAATTTAAGTGATAAAATTAACTAACGCATGAATATTTCGAAAACTAATGCATAAAATGGAAAAACAATTACTGTGCTGAAATCAGTATAAAAATACCTTTGAACTGAGGTATCACTAACCCCATCTTCCCTGTTTATAATTGAAGGTGGGAGTTGTAGCAGCAAGGGTTGATGCGCTAATCGTCCGTAACCTACATCTTAAGTTGTCCCCTCGAAACAGAAATCGACCTGTCCGAGCATTTTTATCGCAAAAACTTATTTCGTCTGTAATCTCGTCTGTTTCGTTTTCAAATGGCCACCCTGTATAATAATAATAATGTTCATTCAAGCAGATGAAGAATATATCATATGAAATCAAGTTAACTGCACTAAAAACAATATAATCCCTAATACACATCAATAAACAGATTATAACCCACAAAAGTGCAAGACTTGAATTCCTTTCAATAACATTATTTAAGAAACATCTGTTGATGGTAAAAGTAATGATCTAAATACGACATAATTTGAAAGAAGTAAAAAAATTTTCCATGAAATTCACCTCTTCAAATATATAGAAAAGAATAGAATAGAATTTTCTGCTTTTATATCTGAGGGAATGATATTGTATGACTCCAGATATGTGAGAGATCGTAATAATAGTTTGAACAGCTTGTGATAGTTGAACTAGATTGCCTCTAATTTCATAACATTTTCTATAAGTCGGAAATATTTCTAACTGTTTATGCTGATGACAAAGATGCAATTTTCGATATATTTGCCTGGCGTGGCAAACTTTTGATTTTCTACAGTAGATATTCGCTGAAACACTTAATATGCCATAATAAAAATGTGGTTCCACGCAACAACGTTTAACTTCTTTCAAGTCCAAAATATCTTACAAATATTGTAATTTGGGAAGCAATCTTCCGACTTTTTCAACAATAAATTAAGAATACACTCCCAAAGTATTTGATTGTATCAGTTTTTATTATTTCAGTATTATGTATCGAAATTATTAAATTTTATCATTTTACATGTGAACAACATAAATTTAGATTAAGCATAATACAATGTTAGCCTATTTGACGCTATGTAATTTATTAATATCTCCCAATTTTTCAATGGTTCCTAATCTTGTGTTTGCATAAGAAAAGCAGTATCATCAGCGAAGCTGAAGATGTCACACTTCATTCCAATGCCAAACAAATAATAATAGCTAAACATACTCAACCGTGCCCAGTGATTCTTCATAATGAAGTCCCTTGTTTCAGAGCATTCTCTGTTCGATACTAAAAAATATTGATTCACAAATTAGTATTTACCATCGCAGCGCTCAAAGCCTCACCCTGTATACAATGTCCTCACTAAAATACTCAAGAGCAACCGAATGCTCCTCATTGGTAGTTGTAATTGGCTGTAGATGATGTGATTAAATATTCGAGGAACAATCCAGATTTTAATGAGAATAGTTTAAGAAGTTATAAAACTCTTCTGTCTCACAGTTGGTTGAAGCGGGGATGATTGAAATTAAGGAAATTGAATTTATGAAGAGATCTCTAATTGATCATCAGTTATTCTTGAATCAAGAATCTCCTGATTTATGCATTTTATTATACTTATTTGACTACTTCAAACTATAATGGTGTCAATACCAATCAATATAATAAATGATGACATAGAGATCGATATATTATATTAATTCGACAATTTTTCAGTGGTAACTGTTGATAATTTGGCCGATGCATTGTCGTGATGGAAGAGCAATTTGAGATTGAAAGTAGTCAGTTATGAAATGTGAGACCAGGAGAATTTTTTTTGATTGTCTGATTACGTTCTTCCAATCAACTTGCGGAGATCTTCTCCACGTGCAATTCGTTGGTCGACATTCTTCATAATAGACCCTGGTCATATCATCTACATGCCTGATTGTCACTCTCGTATTTGCTCTAACAATTTAACGAAATCTTTTTGGTGTTGTCCCCAGTGGTGGACATGGATGGGTCTCCTTCGAGATTTTCCCTGGATGTTCTACACAAATCGATCCCCTTGGCCTAGTTGTCGTGTAAGTTTTCGGTATACTTTTTTTTTCATAGATATTTATACGGTTCAGAAAGACTTCTATATTAACAGTCGTAAATCATCACTATGAAATAAATAATTTGTTCAGCTCTAAGCCATAGGAAATAGACAGATTGATCAAAATAACCAATGCCGTCTCCTTCGAAGAACCTCCAGACAAAACACAGCATCTTTGCCATAAACATCATGAAATATTCAGAACATAATTTACTACCATCCTAATATATCGATTTGTACGCAGAGGTGGCACAAAGAGCAAGGCGCTCTACTCAACTAATTCCACTAATTTCAGCTGGCACCCTTAATGCATGCATCGTATATATAAACTAATTTCATGAAACGAATTCCAGGATTGAGGTAGCTATGGAGAAAGAAGGAGAGGCTCTGATTAACGTAACGAGATAGAAGAACCTTCTGTCGCTCCGCACGCGAAAGGTTTATCATAACATAACTGCCAACTGGCAGATTGCGTGCAGGCCTACCTGCAGTGATTTGCGAAAAGTTGCGAATAATATTA
>JARTUT010001561.1:0-23847 GCA_030674115.1 Micraspis discolor | reverse complement strand
TCCAAGCAGCGAGATAAGGCCGTGAATTCTTCGTTCGAAGTTCGGTAATTTTCACAATATCGCGAGGAGAAACGTCAATTTCTGTTTCCATTCCGAGGATAGCCGAACGCGAGCTCCAATTTTCAAAATCCGGCATCGATTTTTCGCTCGATTTCGGCGGTATAAGATTTTTCAGGCCTTTCCAGCGGTCGAATAAGAATCTACGGAAATTCCGAATCTCCAGATACCTTTCACATTTCGGGAATCCCAACAAAAATGCCTAAATTATGCGTTTGAAAATCGGCATTTTTGGCTCGATTTACGCGCCATTCCATTTTCGTCCTTGAAGAACGAACCGATCGCGATGGATTGCTGTACAGGGGTAGTGCATTATTGCTGTACAGGGGTTGTGCATTAAAATAATCGCTATCTAGGCTGTGCCCATGGGAAGCGCTGATTTTCACCAGATTCTTTCTTCGAGAGATTTTCCGTCTGAATTTTTATGGAAAAAGCAATTAGTGAGTGGGATCTAATTTCGATAAAATGTCATACAGGGTAAACGATTTACAATGAATTTGCGATCATGATATACGAGGTATGCAATTGACAAGTTATTTTGGTTTTTTTGTGCGCAAATTCGAGTTTTTCGTGTTTCTTCGGTGTGTTTCAGTTCTGAATTCGATAAAATATATTCGATTCATATACAGGGTGTCAGATCTCAGTAGCGCTGACATTCACCAGAGTTTTTCTCGAGTTTTCGTCCATTTCCGCGTAAGTGAGCTAAATTCAATGAAATCTCATACAGGGTGTGCCATTAACAATGATTTCACGATCGATTGATATACAGGGTGTGCAATTTAAAAGTTCTTTCATTATTTTTTGCACGCATTCGGTTTTTTTGTGCTCCTCGGGGTTTCAAGCTTTCCTTCGAGTTTTTGCGCGCTTTCGGTGATTTTATGCTCCTTCGGGGTTTTTTCGGTTCCTTTGGATATTTTTCGTTCATTCGTGGTACTTCGGGTTCTTTCAAGTTTTTCCGTGTTTCGTCGGGTTCTTTCTTCGTGAAATGCACCGAACTTGAAACGATAGAGTCAAAACGATATTCTTTCGGTTTGTTTTTTATGATGAAAGCACCCACTGCAAATCAATTATATACAGGGTGTCCCATATGCATTTTTCATCATGTTTTTCACGTGTGGAGGCTAATTTCGGTAAAATGTCATACAGGGTGTGCGAATTACAATGAATTTGCAATCATGTGATATACGGGGTGTGCAATTTACAAGTTATTTTGCTAATTTCGATAAAATGTCATACAGGGTGTGCAATTCACAATGAGTTTACGATCTGGTGATATACGGGGTGTGCAATAAACAAGTACTTTTGTTTTATTGCGCGCTTTCGGTTTTTTTGTATTTCTCCGGGTTGTTTCGCGTGACTTCGAGTTTTTTTGTGCGCTTTCAAGTTAAATGTATTCGTTCGGGTTTTTTTCAGGTTCCTTTGGATTATTTGTGTTACTTGGGGTTCTTTCGTGTTCTCTAGCGTTGTTTCGTGTAATTTCGGTTTCTTTCGTGTAACTTCGGTTTCTTTCGTGTTTCTTCGGATTCCTCCGTGTTTCTTCGCTTTTCTTCGCGTTTTTTTCAGTACTTTCATGTTTTTTGGCTTTCAACGGGTATTTTGACGTGTTTCGTGTTTCTGCGCGCTTCATTGATGTATGGGCCCTATTGATCTATGGTCTATATTGATCTATGGTCTATATTGATCCATGGGCCAATTGAACTACTGGCCAATGGAACTACTGGCCAATTGAACTACTGGCCTATTGAACTACTGGCCTATTGAACTACTGGCCTATGGATCTACGGGCCTATTGATCTACCCGCTTACTAGTCTATAATATTAAAGCAATAAGGGTGGGCGTGGTTAAAATTGGAATTTTCGGGTCCCGTCAGGGACCCGCGAGGCGTAGCCGAGCCCGCGGCCCGCAGGGCCGCTCCAAGGGCAATCTTAAAACAGATCGAAAGGGCGTATCCTCTTCTAGGAGAAGCGACCCCGAGAGCCCCCCCGGGCGCTCTTAAAATACCCGAAATTTTCAAACGAAAAAGTCGAAAAACGTCGTTTTTGGCGAAATCGCCGAAAGCGTCCCCGCGTTCGAACGTTCCCGTCCGAAGATATACCGTTTTGCGGGGCGGGGGAGGTCGCTATTTCGAGAGGAAGAACCGCCGGGGTTCCCGCTACGAGCTGGACCCCGGAGCTACCCTGGATGGGTACGAAAATTCGGTAAGAAAATGGGCAATTTTCGGATTCTCCAACTCCGCGAAACGTCAAAAACCACTATGATGCTTTCGCTCGCTGCGGGCTCTACACGTCCCTAAACGCCCTGTCAAGGGTAGAAAACGAAACTTGAGGAAATTCCCCATCTCTGGGTACCAATTTTCATATCCAAGTAGCGAGATAAGACCGTGAATTCTTCATTCGAAAATCGGTAATTTTCACAACATTGCGAGGTTAAATGTCAGTTTCTGTTTCCATTCCGAGGATAGCCGAACGAGAGCTCCAATTTTCAAAATCCGGCATCGATTTTTCGCTCGATATCGGCGGTATAAGATTTTCCAGGCCTTTCCAGTGGTCGAATAAGAATCTACAGAAAATTCCGAATCTCCAGATACCTTTCACATTTCGGGAATCCCAACAAAAATGCCTAAATTATGCGTTTGAAAATCGGCATTTTTGGCTCGATTTACGCGCCATTCCATTTTCGTCCTTGAAGAATGAACCGATCGCGATGGATTGCTGTACAGGGGTTGTGCATTAATTGCTGTACAGGGGTTGTGCATTAAAAAAAATCGCTATCTAGGCCGTGCCCATGAGAAGCACTGATTTTCACCAGATTCTTTCTTCGAGAGATTTTCCGTCTGAATTTTTATGGAAAGAGCAATTAGTGAGTGGGATCTAATTTCGATAAAATGTCATACAGGGTAAACGATTTACAATGAATTTGCGATCATGTGATATACGAGGTGTGCAATTGACAAGTTATTTTGATTTTTTTCGCGCAAATTCGAGTTTTTTGTGTTTCTTCGGTGTGTTTCAGTTCTGAATTAGATAAAATATATTCGATTCATATACAGGGTGTCAGATCTGAGTAGCGCTGACATTCACCAAAGTTTTTCTCGAGTTTTCGTCCATTTCCGCGTAAGTGAGCTAAATTCAATTAAATCTCATACAGGGTGTGCCATTAACAATGATTTCGCGATCGATTGATATACAGGGTGTGCAATTCAAAAGTTCTTTCATTATTTTTTGCACGCTTTCGGTTTTTTGTGCTCCCTCGGGGTTTCAAGCTTTCCTTCGAGTTTTTTTGCGCGCTTTCGGTGATTTTGTGCTCCTTCGGGGTTTTTTCGGTTCCTTTGGATTTTTTTCGTTCTTTCGTGTTACTTTGGGTTCTTTCACGTTTTTCCGCGTTTTTTCGTATTTGGTTGGGTTCTTTCTTGGTGGAATACACTGAACTTGAAACGATAGAGTTGAAACGATATTCTTTCGGTCTCTTTTTATTATATGATAAAAGCACCCACTGCGAATCAATTATATACCGGGTGACCCATATGCATATTTCTTCAAGTTATCATGTTTTTTCACAAGTTGAGGCTAATTTCGATAAAATGTCATACAGGGTGTGCTATTTACAATGAATTTGCGATCATGTGATATACGGGGTGTGCACTTTACAGGTTCTACTGCTTTTTGCGCGCTCTCAAGTTTTTTGTGTTCCTTCGGGTTTTTTTATGGAAAAGTTATTTCCGATTCATATACGGGGTGTTACATAGGAGCTCCATAGAATAATTTCTATACTTCCTTCGTGGTAATTATTGATTTCGAATAGATGGAGTTACAACGATATTCTTTGGGTTAATTTTATATGAAAAAATTATTTTCGATTTATATACGGGCTGTGCACATTGAAAGCACTGACTTTCACCAGGGTCTTTCTTCGAGAGTTTTTCCATCTGCATTTTTCATGGAAAAATCACCCACTACGAATCGATTATATAGTGGGTGTCCTATGTGAAAGTGATAATGATTTTTCGCGTATGGGATCTAATTTCGTTAAAATGTCATACAGGGTGTGCGAATCACAATGAATTTGCAATCATGTGATATACGGGGTGTACAATTTACAAGTTATTTTGCTGATTTCGATAAAATGTAATACAGGGTGCGCAATTTACAATGAGTTTACGTTCGGGTGATATACGGGGTGTGCAATTTACAAGTAATTTTGTTTTTTTAAGCGCTTTCGGTTCTTTTGTATTTCTCCGGGTTGTTTCGCGTGACTTCGAGTTTTTTTGTGCGCTTTCAAGTTATATGTATTCGTTCGGGTTTTTTTCAGGTTCCTTTGGATTATTCGTGTTACTTGGGGTTCTTTCGTGTTCTCTCGCGTTGTTTCGTGTAATTTCGGTTTCTTTCGTGTAACTTCGGTTTCTTTCGTGTTTCTTCGGATTCTTCCGTGTTTTTTCGCTTTTCTTCGCGTTTTTTCCAGTACTTTCATGTTTTTTGGCTTTCAACCGGTATTTTGACGTGTTTCGTGTTTCTGCGCGATTCATTGATGTATGGGCCCTATTGTTCTATGGTCTATATTGATCTATGGTCTATATTGATCCATGGGCCAATTGAACTACTGGCCAATGGAACTACTGGCCAACTGAACTACTGGCCTATTGAACTACTGGCCTATGGATCTACGGGCCTATGGATCTACGGGCCTATTGATCTACCCGCTTACTAGTATTCGCATTAATCTCTTATAGCGACGGTGGCTGCGTCGTGTCCTTTATTGATATATTTAAATACATACTTGACGGACCCTACTGCTGTAACAGCTTCCACATTAATGTGACATTCATATTTTAATAACAAATAAGGATTATAAGGGACAATATCTCTATTGTCGATGGTGGACACAACTTTATTTCTTTTGAAAATGGCTGTGCGTCCATCATCTCTACGTCTGTACATCGGCACAGCACCATCTATAGAAGTTTCTTCTACAAACCGTTTTGGATATTTCTTTGTACATTTTCCGTCGTCCATACATGGAGAGTTTGGGTTTCGAATTCCACAAGGTCCATGGACCATGGTCGATAAAACGACATCATAAAGCCTGGTGTTTTCCGTGGGCAGTTCTGCACAGATCAACCTATCGACGTCATCAGGATTTCTGAGTTTATTCTGATCGGCTAAAAATAATAAACAATGCATATGGGGTAATCCACGTTTTTGGAATTCTATTACGTACACAAATGCAATCACTTCACCAAAGATCCTTTTCTGTTCGACATCCTTGAAAAATTCTTTCAGTTTCATTTGAAACACTCCTGCAATCAGATCTGGTCGATCTTGAGGATTTAACATGTCGCTATTAATATTTTCTCTGATTTCCTTCCAATTAGGATTGCAAGTGAAAGTAACAAAAAGAGACGGTTTGCCAAATTTTACAACAATGGCCATGGCGTCTTGATAATTTTCGATCATGAACCGAGTGCCTCCAGTGAAGGTACTGGGTAAAATGACCGGTCTTCCAATTCTCTGTTCGTTACCTTGCCTTGAGTTTATCATCGCTACATAGTCAGCCAAACCAACATATTGTTCTACACGCAAGATCACTTGATGTGTCTTAATGTAGTGCAATCTGTGGCCTTCCAGCTGAACATATATATCGACGAAAAACTGCTGTGTTAGCTTTCCGAAACACAAAATATAGTTTGATGAGCCTACTCGAGACATCAAACGGTAACACTCAAACTGGCGCATGGAAATGCACTTACCGCTGTTCGAAAAGAGATTAGGTGCCCAGCCTAATTCTCCGTGCGGAAATAACAATGGATAACAAAGAGCATCTGCAATTGGAGATAGCCGAGGCAGGTTCTGGAAGGTGTGTCTTCCACTGTCAGCTATGACACTACTGCACCAATTTCATTTGATGTTGTAGGGGCTGCGTTAACTTTTCGATCAGTCCCAGGTTGGTTATGGAAGTAGATGCCAACCTCTTTCACGGCATTACTGCTGCCCGCTTGTTGGTATTCCTTCACAATTTGACCTAGAGAACAATATATTTTTACATAAGGATTGACAACTCTCAATAATGCATCGATCTCTTGTAATAGACCCATGTCGCAGTTTACACTATTCCTTGCAGCTATACGTGTGCGTGTAGCCTCTCCTGAATCAATAAAATATAAGGAACCAAAAGCTGGATTGGAGGCATCTATATCAGCGACTTTGTGATAAATCTGACCTGAAACAACAACTACAAGTGCCCTGTGCCTATATTTTCCCTTTCGGTTAATATAGTTGATGCCATAGCAAGTAAAGTGTTGTACCTTCTTACATTCCTTATGAATGGTCTGGACAGCTGGTGATTGCCCGATATGAGGTCCTCCAATAAAGTGGGGTGAGCTGAACTTGTAGGAATAACTATGTCACCTTTATTGCAACAAATGAAATTCTCACGTGCAAAAAATATTGCTCTACAATTAGGACAATCATTATTCATGGGACCTAGGTAATGAAGTGCTTGGGGTTGCTGAACAACATTATGCTGGTTCTCATTGTTCGTTCTGCTAGATAGAATTCTGTTATCGACTGGAAGATTTAGTACTTTAATTGGAACCAAAGTGTACAATTGAGTGTTGTCATAACAGCGCAATAAGAACCTGGTCATAAGTTGTAAGGTACTGAATTTCAGCAAGCAAGCCTTACCTTCAGTTTCAATCTGTTCTCCGTTCCCTGAACGACTGTGGGAATCAAATATATAAAATGAATCAGAGACTTTCGAGATCGAAATAGATTTTACATTACTTGTAAATATGGCCGATCGGAAATTTTGGAAAATCTGCGTTAAACCTTCATGCAAGGGGACATCGACAATATTGTCTGTATATATAGACGTAATATGGCCGGTTACTGAGTCAGCTTCCAAAATTTCCAACTTTAACCTTATACCGTTAATAGTAACGCTTGGGTATATTTCAATAGGATAGAGATAAATCTCAGATGACTGTTGTGGGGTTCGTACAGAAATTGACTTCCTGTACAGTTGATCACCATAATCTAAAACACTATCAACCGTACCTGAGGACCATACACTGAATGGAGTGATAAATAAACTATTTGCCACGGCTATAGCTGCATTAGCTGTACACTGATTGTTTCTGGAATCAGCACCATATCTCAAACTGTCTTGACTTCTGGAGCCTCTGACAATGGACAGAAATAGGACCTCCCTCTGATTTTGGTTTCTTTCGCCACTATCGTCAACACTCATTGAAGCAACCGAGGAAGGTCCCTGTGTGATTTCAAGGATATTATCTATAAAGAGAAAAAACTAAATAACTGGAAAATAGACGAAATGCAACGTATTGTAACTTGAAAAATAAATATCATAGAGATAGTTGTATAGAGTTGAAGTTTCTTTTTTACTATTGATATGAAATGAAATAGGAATACAATCAAACGCAATTACCTGTTTTGGGTCCTTGCCTCCCTTTTTTGGATTTGTACCATCCAGCGCCTGATTTCCTTTTAATTGGCATATTTAATCAGACTGCAAAACCCAAACTCAACCAAAACAAAACTTTAAAATTAAACACGAAATCGAACTGAGATGATTAAACAAATCTCAATTAATCTAATGAAAATAATTAATCCACTAAAATATATCAGAATCGATAATTAACGAATCGATAAATTTTAAAATGGAGTCTAATAGACGCTAATCGATTTTCATTTGTTTCGTGAAATCAGAGATATAAGTATATATATATATGTTTTCGATGGTCCATGCCCTCATCTCTTCTGTGGTATAAAATTTATATAAAAAAATTAAAATATCATAAATATATAATAATAATGATAGACGTAATAGGGCATTTATTACGTTTCTATTAATTTATTATTCCATATAAATCCACTTAAAAAATTGAGTGGTGCGAATTAGCATTCTATGCATTAACCTTACTTGCAAATTCATTGTAAATCACTCACCCTGTATGACATTTTACCGAAATAAGATCCCATTCTATAATTGATTCGCAGTGGATGCTCGTTCCATAAGAAATTCAGACGGAAAATCTCTCGAAGAAAGACTCTGGTGGAAGTCAGTGCTTCCGATGTGCACAGCCCGTAAATCAATAGATCGCAATCGGTGCATTCCACAAAGGTAGTATAAACATTATTCGATAAAGGTCCTATGTAACATCCTGTATATGAATTGAAAATAATTTTTCCATAAAAAATAAACCCAAAGAATATCGTTTCAACTCCATCAATTTCACAAAGGTAAAATAAAAATTATTCAAAATAGGTCTGATCGTGTATTCATGAACAGAGTGCATAGCCGTTTTTCCCTGAATAAACTAAGTGTGTCGGATTTTAACATAGAGTATCATAAGTTGGATCGGAGCTCGGAGAGGGCAATGAATTCGCGCGAAAACCGACTGAAAAATGACGATTTTGAAACGCTTATTTGAGGTGTTTTTCTCGCGATTCGTGAAACGTGAGTGGTCTCAAGAGATTCGGAATCTCCTGTAGATTCTTAATCGAGCACTTGGAAGGCCTGGAAAATCTTCGACCGCCCATATCGAGCGGAAAATTGATGCCGTATTTTCAAATTTGGAGCTCGCGTTCGGCTATCATCGGAATCGTATGAGAAACTATGATATATATATATATATATATATATAGAGCTGTCATCGAAGGAATTTTGATACTATAAAGTCTCTCTCCTTTCGAATGGGGATATATCTCATAAACTTTAGTATATTACTTGTAAAAGAGAACAAAAAGCAACGATTAGAAGCTCTAGTTTGCACAGAAAATCTTCGTATAAAAATTTAACAGCCTTACAATTATAATAATGTTATATACAGTTACTTGCTATCTGTAATTAATTTTATGTTGCATTTTGTTGATCTTTGTTTATCAAAGAAAAGGAGCATGTACAGCTCAGACTCTTGAAAATATGAAGAAATCTTAAGTGATAGTGAGAATCATATAAGTGAAACCAAATTAGTGACAACTGAAATAACCTGAATGAATTGTTATCCAAGGATTTTAAATTATGAAAAGTACATACGTGTTTCATATCCTCTAAGCTAACAAAAAGCTGATCCATATTAACTCATCAGTTATATGAAAACAGTTGATCTCTATATCAGGACGATGAACATTTTAGCAAATTTAACTTGGAATAGTTTGAAGATTATGCTGTTTCTTCTGCAAAGAGTTCAAAACAGTTATCAATATTGCAATGAATGGGTGGAATAATAAATGTACATACCAAATTAACGTTGGATATTTTGAAATTACTTGAAAACATGTCTTATTTGATAAATTTTAGCTATATATAAAATATACAGTTACACTTCAAATAGAAAAAATATATAAAATATAAAAATTAATTTCTTGTTAACTTGATTTAAACGAATATAAATTACATCTACTGAAATGAGACAATAGGTATGAACGTGATAAAATAATACACGGCAATTGGTTGAGGGAATTACAAATTTTTATTATAAAAAGTGGCCAATCTGAACTTTTTCCAAAATTCTACTATTGAATTTAAAACATGATATATTAAAATCTATATTTGAAAAATAACATATGCTACGAAGTAGGGGAAACAGAACAGATAAAAATTTTGAAAATCCACAAATGTTTGTATGTGAATATCGTAATACTGAATATGGTTTCTCTGTAATTCTACTCTTGATCTATTTCATTTGATGAAGTTTGTATACAATGAAGCATATATAAAACATTTTACAACAAACAACAATTGTAAAGAAGCAATTTCATTCCCAAAAATTTTATATATTTAATGTCTACACAATTCATATGGCTGAGCAACACAATATGTTCTAGTACGATAGAAATTAGATGCCAGTGAATGCAAGAAAGTTGAATGAACAAACATGACCACCTGAATACTCTGAATAATTGCATTTTGTGAAAATTGAAAATGGAATAATATAGTTTATTCATGTGATTCTTTTTTAAATCAAGAGAACCAAAAATTTTCCCTTAAGAAATGAACTCAACGTGAGTGCAATTATTTCAACAGGCTCATACACATTAACTTGCAAAGGCCCTTTACAATAAATTTGAAGTACCCTCTTGAATAACTGAATACTACTGTAATAGAATGCTCTCTCATTCCTGCAAAATAACCAACATTTTCCTCAGACGAATGAATGAATGGCATACAACGTCCCACCAAATCGTAGAAGATGTAACAATGAAAATCTATTTGCATAGCACAACAGTGTAGTTCAGCTGAAATAAGGAAGAGCAAAATTAGTAACTGAGATCACTGGGTTTTATAAGCCAATATCATTAGTACTAAGATAAATATGGGTTATGTAATGAAAAAATAATAGTGTTTGAAGAGGTAAGCAACAGATTTTCATAAAAGAACTGGAAATGGGCGAGTGTAAGAAATTTAGCGGATCCAAAAGAATTACCAAGTAGGTAATACAAATATTTAATTCCATGACTTTGAAGCAAACAATAATTCCTTTAGAATATTGCAAAAAAATTACTTAAGTTAAAAATCTTTTTTCAGAAACATAACATTTATGTTGCTTTGGAAGAAATAGCTTGTGCTAGGCAGGCTTTTCCAAATTAGAATGAATAATTATGTGAAAATCAGTGTGATGCTCTCAACCAAATAAACAATGACTTCAATTTAGATTCTTTCATCAGAACCAATGCATGCAATGACAATCTCTTCCAAATTGTATATTACTGTAAATATACAGGTGCAACAATAAGATTGAAAACTCTACCAAATCTCCTTATATAAGAGAGAACCAATCAACACAATCTGTTGTAATGCTCACGTTTCACCACCATTTGTGCATTTCAGAATCAAAGTGCTTTCTTGATAGATTGAATCTCCAATAGACTGCATATTAAACAATCGGCAAACCATGATCCAAATTTCTGCTCACCGCAATTCGAAAATTATTAAGCATCTTCTTAATGAGGAGCGACAACTGGATATTACCGAAGAAGTATATTGCATCTGAAGCAAAAAAAAACAAAATTAGAAAGAGGGTAATATGCATTTCAATTAAAATTCTACATTGGAATATAAGGGATATCCAAAAACATGAGTTATATAGCAACACAGTGAAAGTTTTAAATATGAGGCAAGCATTAACATTTGCATTGTAAAATATGCAACCAATAAAATTGTGATTATATAATAAAGGTGCTTTATCTTAAGGAGATTACTCACATTTCTACTTACTTAGTTCATGGAATAGAGATGAATGGTGTCAAGATTTGGACCATTTCATTCATTCCTCGAATGTCATGTAAATAAATAGAACATCCGTTGTTTACATCTCAGAAAAATGTATTTTGATATATATTCATTCATTCTTGAGAGATAACTGAAATGAAACGATATGCTAGATTGATTTATTTTTGATTTATAATCGAATAAATACCTGAGCTAATTTTTGTACTTCCAGATCGTGTTTAAATATGTATTGACATCGAAGGCATTATATTTTGATATTCATTCTTCCAGATGGATTATTCACTGTAAATAAAGAGAATTAATCGTTATGAAAACCGAATATATAAATATTACCCTCAACGGAATATTTAAATCGAATTTACTTGCAAATTCGAAATGACAATGAGACTATTCTACATTATTTTTTAAAGCCTCGTCGATTCTAACAGAGAAAAGATGTTTGGAAGGGGCTTCATCTTAAGGAAATCATTCACATTCCTACTTACTTAGTTCATAAAAATAAATGGTGTCAAGATTTGGAGGCCCTTCGAACATTTCTATTAGATACTCTAACTTTTTGGAATGGAATGTTAAAAACATTCTTTAAGAAATATAGAACGTTTCTCTACGATTACTAAGGTTGTTTGAACATTTAAATTGGACCATTTATTTCATTCGTCGAATGTCATGTAAATAAATAGAACATCCATTGTTTACATCTTTGAAAAATATATTTTGATATATATTCATTCATTCTTGAGAGATAACTGAAATGAAACGATACGCTAGATTGATTTATCTTTGATTTATAATCGAAAAAATACCTGAAAACCTCTCCATAAAACAATTTTTTTTCAACTTCCAAATGTTACATATACATATTCCGTTATTTGACATCGAAGGCATTATATCTTGATATTCTTTCTTCCAGATGGATTATTTACTGTAAATAAAGAGAATTAATCGTTATGAAAACCGAATATATAAATATTACCCTCAACGGAATGTCTAAATCGAATTTACTTGCAAATTCGAAATGACAATTCTCAAGGTCAAGAATATATGTTTTCGATGGTCCATGCTCTCATCTCTTCTGTAGTATAAAATTAATATAAAAAAATCAAAATATCATAAATATATAATAATAAGGAATGACGTAATAGGGCATTTATTATGTTTTTATTAATTCATTATTCCCAATAAATCCACTTGAAAAATTGAGTGGTGCGTAATAGTATTCTATGGACGTTACCTTACTTGTACTTGTCTATGACAGTTATAAAGTTAATAACCTAGAAGGATCAGCTGGTTTATTTTTCAACAGTTTTATTTATGCAGAGCCTTCTATTCACATGTAACAAAGATTATAGATGATATTTTTTAAATTCAGAGTTGATGAATGATCTTTTAGTAGAATTTCAGATCCTAAACAAAAATAATTAGGCAAAAATCTCCATTCAAGGTTTGTCGATTGAAAAGGTAAAGAAGTAGTGAGAGATAATTTTAGAAGAAAAAGGAAATGACAGGAAAATAATCGATTAATTATCTGTTTTCAGCTCTGAGAGAGAATTTCGAAAGATTTCACAAATAATTACCAAATTCAGAATATTTTATTTACTAAAATACATTAATTACATAATCATATGATTTTCAAAGGTAGAATATTGATGTCATATCCTCTGTTGATGGTGGCCAATCTTCAGATTCATTTCAAATGAAAGTAACAAAGGGCCAATCCATATTACCTTCAGTTCAGTGGAAAAGAAATTGAAAGTTAATCTCGATATCACCAATAATGTTTATGGACACAATGAAGAAAGCCTATTACTTAGTGTGAATTTTATCACTATATAAAATATACAGTTACACTTCAATTTAAAAAAAATGTTCTATTAGTGGTGTTTTCAATACAGAAACAGTTACTGCCAGAATCTTGTGCTTATTGCCATGAACGGAAAGGCCAAAAAGCTATTATTTATCACCTGACATAACTTATCAGTGTTTTCATTGTTTAAACAATGGTGTTATCCTCTAATGAAAAGAAAGGATATTCGATAATATAATTGTTTTAATACCTATTGCTTAGTGCAAATTATAATATAATATATACAGTTACACTTCAATTAGAAAAAAATATATAAAATATAAAAATTAATTTCTTGTTAACTTGATTTAAACGAATATAAATTACATCTACTGAAATGAGACAATAGGTATGAACGTGATAAAATGATACACGGCAATTGGTTGAGGGAATTACAATTTTTTATTATAAAAAGTGGCCAATCTGAACTTTTTCCAAAATTCTACTATTGAATTTAAAACATGATATATTAAAATCTATATTTGAAAAATAACATATGCTACGAAGTAGGGGAAACAGAACAGATAAAAATTTTTGAAAATCCACAAATGTTTGTATGTGAATATCGTAATACTGAATATGGTTTCTCTGTAATTCTACTCTTGATCTATTTCATTTGATGAAGTTTGTATACAATGAAGCATATATAAAACATTTTACAACAAACAACAATTGTAAAGAAGCAATTTCATTCCCAAAAATTTTTATATATTTAATGTCTACACAATTCATATGGCTGAGCAACACAATATGTTCTAGTACGATAGAAATTAGATGCCAGTGAATGCAAGAAAGTTGAATGAACAAACATGACCACCTGAATACTCTGAATAATTGCATTTTGTGAAAATTGAAAATGGAATAATATAGTTTATTCATGTGATTCTTTTTAAATCAAGAGAACCAAAAATTTTCCCTTAAAAATGAACTCAACATGAGTGCAATTATTTCAACAGGCTCATACACATTAACTTGCAAAGGCCCTTTACAATAAATTTGAAGTACCCTCTTGAAGGACCGAATACTGTAATAGAGTCCTGTCTCATTCCTTCAAAATAACCAACATTTTCCTCAGAAGAATGAATGAATGGCATACAACGTCCCACCAAATCGTAGGAGATGCAACGATGAAAATCTATTCGCATAGCACAACAGTGTAGTTCAGCTGAAATAAGAAAGAGCAAAATTAGTAACTGAGATCACTGGGTTTTATAAGTCAAAATCATTAGTACTAAGATAAATATGGGTTGTGTAATGAAGAAATAATAGTGTTTGAAGAGGTAAGCAACAGATTTTCAAAAAAGAACTGGAAATGGGCGAGTGTAAGAAATTTAGCGGATCCAAAGGAATCACCAAGTAGGTAATACAAATATTTAATTCCATGACTTTGAAGCAAACAATAATTCCTTTAGAATATTGCAAAAAAATTACTTAATTTAAAAATCTTTTTTTCAGAATCATAACATTTATGTTGCTTTGGAAGAAATAGCTTGTGCTAGGCAGGCTTTTCCAAATTAAAATGAATAACTATGTGAAAATCAGTGTGATGCACTCAACCAAATAAACAATGACTTCAATTTAAATTCTTTCATCAGAACCAATGCATGCAATGACAATCTCTTCCAAATTGTATATTCCTGTAAATATACAGGTGCAACAATAAGATTGAAAACTCTACCAAATCTCCTTATATAAGAGAGAACCAATCAACACAATCTGTTGTAATGCTCACGTTTCACCACCATTTGTGCATTTCAGAATCAAAGTGCTTTCTTGATAGATTGAATCTCCAATAGACTGCATATTAAACAATCGGCAAACCATAATGCAAATTTCTGCTCACCGCAATTCAAAAAATTATTAAGCATCTTCTTAATGAGGAGCGACAACTGGATATTACTGAAGAAGTATATTGCATCTGAAGCAAAAAAAAAAAAACAAAATTAGAAAGAGGGTAATATGCATTTCAATTAAAATTCTACATTGGAATATAAGGGATATCCAAAAACATGAGTTATATAGCAACACAGTGAAAGTTTTAAATATGAGGCAAGCATTAACATTTGCATTGTAAAATATGCAACCAATAAAATTGTGATGATATAATAAAGTTCATAATAGAGATGAATGGTGTCAAGATTTGGACATAATAGAACATCCATTGTTTACATCTTTTTAAAGAAATATATTTTGATATATATTCATTCATTCTTGAGAGATAACTGAAATGAAACGATACGCTAGATTGATTTATCTTTGATTTATAATCGAATAAATACCTGAGCTAATTTTTGTACTTCCAGATCGTGTTTACATATGTCGTATTGACATCGAAGGCATTATATTTTGATATTCATTCTTCCAGATGGATTATTCACTGTAAATAAAGAGAATTAATCGTTATGAAAACCGAATATATAAATATTACCCTCAACGGAATGTTTAAATCGAATTTACTTGCAAATTCGAAATGACAATTCTCAAGGTCAGATAGATCTGCGTCAAACTGAATCGAAATGAATTGGCGCGAAAATGGAGCCTGAAATGCTTATTTTCAAACTCATAATTTAGGTATTTTTTGTTCGATTTCCGATCTGTGAGTGGTATATGGAGATTCGGAATCTCCTGTAGATTCTTATTCGACAACTTGCAAAGCCTGAAAGATCTTCTACCGCCGATATCGAACGAAAAATCGATGCCAAATTTTCAAAATCGGAGCTCGCGTTCGGCTATCATCGGAACCGAATGAGAAATTCTGACATTTTCCCACGATTTTCGTAGAAATTAGCGAATTTGGAATGAAGAATTCACGGCCTTATCTCGCTACTTGGATATGAAAATTGGTACCCGGAGATGGGGAATTTCCTCAAATTTCGTTTTCTACCGCTAAAAGGTCATTTAATGGCTCGTAGAGCCCGCACCGAGCGAAAGCGTCATAGAGGTTTTTGACGTTTCGCGGAGTTGGAGAATCCGAAAATTGCCCATTTTCTTACCGAATTTTCGTACCCATCCCGGGTAGCTCAGGGGTCCAGCTCGTAGCGGGAACCCCGGCGGTTCTTCCTCTCGAAATAGCGACCTCCCCCGCCCCGCAAAACGGTCTATCTTCGGACGGGAACGTTCGAATGCGGGGACGCTTTCTGCGATTTCGCCAAAAACGACGTTTTTCGACTTTTTCGTTTGAAAATTTCGGGTATTTTAAGAGCGCCCGGGGGGGCTGTCGGTGTCGCTTCTCCTAGAAGAGGATACGCCCTTTCGAATTCAGTTAAGATTGCCGCTCGAGCGGCCCTGCGGGCCGCGGGCTCGGCTTCGCCTCGCGGGTCCCTTACGGGACCCTAGTTGGCCACGCCCACCCTTATTGCTTTAATATAATAGACTAGTAAGCGGGTAGATCAATAGGCCCGTAGATCCATAGGCCAGTAGTTCAATAGGCCAGTAGTTCAATTGGCCAGTAGTTCCATTGGCCAGTAGTTCAATTGGCCCATGGGCCAATATAGACCATAGATCAATATAGACCATAAATCAATAGGGCCCATACATCAATGAAGCGCGCAGAAACACGAAACACGTCAAAAAACCCGTTGAAAGCGAAAAAACTTGAAAATACTGGAAAAAACACGATGAAACGCGAAAAAACACGGAAGAATTCGAAGAAACACGAAAGAAACCGAAGTTATACGAAGGAAACCGAAATTACACGAAACAACGCGACAAAACACGAAAGAACACCAAGTAACACAAAAAATCCAGAGGAACCTGTGAAAATCCCGAAAGAATACATATAACTTGAAAGCGCGCAAAAAAACTCGAAGTCACGCGAAACACCCCGGAGAAATACAAAAAAACCTGAAAGCGCGCAAAGAAACAACTGTACTTGTATATTGCACACCCCGTATATGACCCGATCGTAAACTCATTGTAAATTGCACACCCTGTATGACATTTTATCGAAATCAGCAAAATAACTTGTAAATTGCACACCCTGTATATCACATGATCGCAAATTCATTGTAATTCGCACACCCTGTATGACATTTTATCGAAATTAGATCCCATACGCGAAAAATCATGATCACTTGCACATAATACACCCACTATATAATCGATTCGTAGTGGGTGCTTTTTCCATGAAAAATGCAGATGGAAAAACTCTCGAAGAAAGACCCTGGTGAAAGCCAGTGCTTCCAATGCTTTCAAGTGCACAGCCCGTACATAAATCGAAAATAATTTTTTCATAAAAAATTAACCCAAAGAATATCGTTGTAACTCCATCTATTCGAATTCAATAATTACCACGAAGGAAGTATAAAATTATTCTATAGACCTCCTATGTAACACCCCATATATGAATCGAAAATAATTTTTCCAAAAAAAAACCCGAAGGAACACAAAAACTTGAGAGCGCAAAAAAATAGAAGAACTTGTAAGGTGCTCACCCTGTATATAACCCGATCGCAAATTCATTGTAAATCGCACACCCTGTATGACATTTTACCGAAATTAGCCTCCACACGTGAAAAAACATGATGAAAAATGCATATGGGACACCCTGTATATAATTGATTTGCAGTGGGTGCTTTCATCATAAAAACAGACCGAAAAAATATCGTTTTAACTCTATCGTTTCAAGTTCGGTGCATTCCACGAAGAAAGAACCCGACCAAACACGGAAAAACGTAAAAGAACCCGAAGTAACACGAAATAACGAAAAAATCCAAAGGAACCGAAAAAACCCGAAGGAGCACAAAATCACCGAAAGCGCGCAAGAAAACTCGAAGGAATGCTAAACAACCCGAGGTAGCACAAAAACCGAAAGCGTGCAAAAATATCAAAAGAACTTTTAAATTGCACACCCTGTATATCAATCGATCGCGAAATCATTGTTAATGGCACACCCTGTATGAGATTTCATTGAATTTAGCTCACTTACGCGGAAATGGACGAAAACTCGAGAAAAACTCTGGTGAATGTCAGCGCTACTCAGATCTGACACCCTGTATATGAATCGAATATATTTTATCGAATTGAGAACCAAAACACACCGAAGAAACAAAAAAACCCGAATTTGCGCACAAAAAACGAAAATAACTTGTCAATTGCACACCTCGTATATCACATGATCGCAAATTCATTGTAAATCGTTTACCCTGTATGACATTTTATCGAAATTAGATCCCACTCACTAATTGCTTTTTCCATAAAAATTCAGAAGGAAAATCTCTCGAAGAAAGAATCTGGTGAAAATCAGTGCTTCCCATGGGCACAGCCTAGATAGCGATTTTTTTAATGCACAACCCCTGTACAGCAATAATGCACAACCCCTGTACAGCAATCCATCGCGATCGGTTCGTTCTTCAAGGACGAAAATGGAATGGCGCGTAAATCGAGCCAAAAATGCCGATATTCAAACGCATAATTTAGGCATTTTTGTTGGGATTCCCGAAATGTGAAAGGTATCTGGAGATTCGGAATTTCCTGTAGATGCTTATTCGACCACTGGAAAGGCCTGGAAAATCTTATACCGCCGATATCGAGCGAAAAATCGATGCCGGATTTTGAAAATTGGAGCTCGCGTTCGGCTATCCTCGGAATGGAAACAGAAATTGACGTTTCTCCTCGCAATATTGTGAAAATTACCGAACTTCGAACGAAGAATTCACGGCCTTATCTCGCTACTTGGATATGAAAATTGGTACCCAGAGATGGGGAATTTCCTCAAATTTCGTTTTCTACCGCTAAAAGGTCATTTAATGGCTCGTAGAGCCCGAGCTGATCGAAAGCATCATAGGGGTTTTTGACGTTTCGCGGAGTTGGAGAATCCGAAAATTGCCCATTTTCTTACCAAATTTTCGTACCCATCCGGGGTATCTCAGGGGTCCAGCTCGTAGCGGGAACCCCGGCCGTTCTTCCTCTCGAAATATCGACCTCCCCTGCCCCCAAAACGGTCTATCTTCGGACGGGAACGTTCGAACGCGGGGACGCTTTCGGCGATTTCGCCAAAAACGACGTTTTTCGACATTTTCGTTTGAAAATTTCGGGTATTTAAAGAGCGCCCGGGGGGTGTTTTTTGGTCGCTTCTTCTAGAAGAGGATACGCCCTTTCGATCGGTATTAAGATTGCCTTCGGAGCGGCAATGCGGGCCGCGGGCTCGGCTACGCCTCGCGGGTCCCTTACGGGACCCGAGTTGGCCACGCCCACCCTTATTGCTTTAATATAATAGACTAGTAAGCGGGTAGATCAATAGGCCCGTAGATCCATAGGCCAGTAGTTCAATTGGCCCATGGATCAATATAGACCATAGATCAATATAGACCGCAGATCAATAGGGCCCATACATCAATGAAGCGCGCAGAAACACGAAACACGTCAAATTACCCGTTGAAAGCGAAAAAGCTAGAAAGAACTGGAAAAAACACGGAGAAACGCGAAAAAACACGAAGGAATCCGAAGAAACACGAAAGAAACCGAAGTTATACGAAAGAAACCGAAATTACACGAAACAACGCGAGAAAACACGAAAGAACACCAAGTAACACAAAAATCTAAAGGAACCTGAAAAAAACCCGAAACACAAAAGTACTTGTAAATTGCACACCCCGTATATCACCCGACCGTAAACTTATTGTAAATTACACACCCTGTATGACATTTTATCGAAATCCGCTCCCATTCGCGAGAAAACTTGAAGGAGAATGCATATGAGACACTCAGTATACAATTGATTAGCAGTGAAAAAAAACCAAAAGAATATCGTTGTAACTCCATCTATTCGAGTTCAGTAATTACCACGAAGGAAGTATCAAAATTATTCTATGGAGCTCCTATGTAACACCCCGTATATGTTTCGAAGATAATTTTTCCGTAAAAAAACCCGAAGGAACACAAAAACTTGAAAAAACTTGAGAGCGCGCAAAAAAACAGAAGAACTTGTAAAGTGCTCACCCTGTATATCACCCGATCGCAAATTCATTGTAAATCGCACACCCTGTATGACATTTTACCGAAATTCGCTTTCACACGTGAAAAACATGATGAAAAATGCATATGGGACACCCAGTATATAATTGATTTGCAGTGGGTGCTTTCATCATAAGAAACAAACCGAAAGAATATCGTTTCAACTTTATCGTTTCAAGTTCGGTGCATTCCACGAAGAAAGAACCCGAAGTACCACGAATGAACGAAAAATATCCAAAGGAACCGAAAAAGCCCGAAGGAGCACAAAATCACCGAAAGCGCGCAAAAAAACTCGAAGGAAAGCTTAAAACCCCGAGGGAGCACAAAAACCGAAAGCGTGCAAAAAATAATGAAAGAACTTTTAAATTGCACACCCTGTATATCAATCGATCGCGAAATCATTGTTAATGGCACACCCTGTATGGGATTTCATTGAATTAAGCTCCCTTACGCGGAAAAGCACAAAAGCTGGAGAAAAACTCTGGTGAATGTCAGCGCTACTCAGATCTGACACCCTGTATATGAATCGAATATATTTTATCGAATTAAGATCCAAAACTCCCCGAAACAACACAAAAACTCGAATTTGCGCAAAAAAATCAAATTAACTTGTAAATTGCACACCCCGTATATCACCCGATCGCAAATTCAAAGTGAATCGCACACCCTGTATGACATTATACCGAAATCAGCTCCCATTCGCGAGAGAACTTGAAGAAAATGCATATGGGACACCCCGTATATAATTGATTCGCAGTGGGTGCTTTCTTCATGAAAAACAAACCGAAAGAATATCGTTTATAACTCTATCGTTTCGAGTTCAGTGCATTCCACCAAGAAAGAAACCGACCAAATACGAAAAAACGCGGAAAACATGATAGAACCCTAAGTAACACGAAATCTCTCGAAGAAAGAATCTGGTGAAAATCAGTGCTTTCCATAAGCACAGCCTGTATAGCGATTTTTTCGAGATAGCACAGCCTGTATAGCGATTCATCGCGATCTGTGTGCATTCTTCAAGGACGAAAATGAATTAGCGCGAAAATAGAGCCTGAAATGACGATTTTCAAACGCATATTTGAGGTGTTTTTCTTGCGATTCACGAAAAGTGGTAGGTATCTGGAGATTCGGAATCTCCTGTAGATTCTTATTCGAGTGCTTGAAAGGCGAAAACAATCTTTCACCGGCCATATCGAGCGAAAAATTGATGGCGTATTTTCAAATTTGGAGCTCGCGTTCGGCTATCATCGGAATCGTATGAGAAATTCTGACATTATGCCTCATTTCACCGTATAAATTGCCGAATTTCGAATGAAGAATTCGCGGCCTTGACTCGCTACTTGGATGTGAAAATTGGTACCCAGAGATGGGAAATTTCACGTAGATTCGTTTTCTACCGATCGCGGGGCGATTTATATCGTTTTCGAGCGGCACGGAGGAAAACGTAGGTGCTGTTTTTGACGTTTCAGGAAGTCGTGAGTCTAAAATTGCCGTTTTATATGCATAATTTTCGTATAGATTCCGGGGCTCCGCGGCTGAGCTCGTAGCCACGTATGGGGACGTTCTTCGTCCAGAAAAAGCGACCCCCCCCTCCCCGCGAGATGCTCCGGCTTCGTAGGAGTACTTTCGCCCGTTTTTCGCCTTTGGGCGATTTCGCGAAAATGGCCGATTTCGCGATTTTCTTTCGAAAATTTCGGGCACTTTAAGAGCGCCCGGGGGGTGCTTCGGGGTCGCTTCTCCTAGAAGAGGATACGCCTTTTCGATCTGTTTTAAGATTCCCTCTCGAGCGGCCCTGCGGGCCGCTCGGAAAGCTACGCTTTCCGGGTCCCTGACGGGACCCGTTTCGATTTTTTTCTCTGGTCCCCGATCTTATTACTTTATTATATAGACTAGTAAGCGGGTAGATCAATAGGCCCATGGATCAATATAGACCATAGATCATAAGGGACCATAGATCAATATAGACCATAGATCAATATAGACCACAGATCAATAGGGCCCATACATCAATGAAGCGCGCAGAAACACTAAACACGTCAAAATACCCGTTGAAAGCGAAAAACTTGAAAGAACTGGAAAAAACACGAAGAAACGCGAAAAAACACGAAAGAAACCGAAGTTACACGAAAGAAACCGAAATTACACGAAACAACGCGAGAAAACACGAAAGAACCACAAGCAACACAAATAATCCAAAGGAACCTGAAAAATCCCGAGAGAATACATATAACTTGAAAGCGCGCAAAAAACTCGAAGTCACGCGAAACACCCCGGAGAAATATAAAACCGAAAGCGCGCAAAAAACAAAAGTACTTGTAAATTGCACACCCGTATATCACCCGATCGTAAACTCATTGTAAATTGCACACCCTGTATGACGTTTTATCGAAATCAGCAAAATAACTTGTAAATTGCACACCCCGTATATCACATGATCGTAAATTAATTGTAAATCGCACACCCTGTATGCCATTTTATCGAAATTAGATCCCATACGCGAAAAACCTGAAGAAAAATGCATTTGGGACACCCACTCTATAATTGATTCGCAGTGGGTGCTTTTTCCATAAAATATTCAGACGGAAAATCTCTCGAAGAAAGAATCTGGTGAAAATCAGTGCTTTCCATAAGCACAGCCTGTATAGCGATTTTTTCGAGATAGCACAGCCTGTATAGCGATTCATCGCGATCTGTGTGCATTCTTCAAGGACGAAAATGAATTAGCGCGAAAATAGAGCCTGAAATGACGATTTTCAAACGCATATTTGAGGTGTTTTTCTCGCGATTCGTGAAACGTGAGTGGTCTCTAGAGATTCGGAATCTCCTTTAGATTCTTAATCGAGCAATTGGAAGGCCTGAAAAATCTTCGACAGCCCATATCGAGCGAAAAATCGATGCCGTATTTTCAAATTTGGAGCTCGCGTTCGGCTATCATCGGAATCGTATGAGAAACTATGACACTTCTGATCGAAATATCGAGTAAATTGCCGAATTTGGAATGAAGAATTCGCGGCCTTATCTCGCTACTTGATATGAAAATTGGTACCCAGAGATGGGAATTTCCTCAAGTTTCATTTTCTACCGCCGAAAATGCGTTTAGAGGCTTGTAGCGCATGCACGAATCGAAAGCATCATGGGTCATTTTGACGTTTCGCGGGGCTGGCGAAACTAAAATTGCCGTTTTACTTACGGGATTTTAGCCTAGAAATAGGGAGGCTCCGGAGTTCTAATGGGTTCTAAGGAAACCGGACGTCCTCGCTCTCGGAATATGTGGCGAGCCCGGGACGCTGGGCGTTTCGGCTTCGGAGCCTATTTCCTTTTTCCGGGGCACTTTTGGCGATTTCGCGAAAACGTCATTTTCGCGATTTTCTTTCGAAAATTTCGGACACTTTAAGAGCGCCCGGGGTTTTCGGGGTCGCTTCTCCTAGAAGAGGATACGCCTTTTCGATCTGTTTTAAGATTGCCCCGGGTTCGGCCCTGCAGATCTCACGCTCGGCTACGCCTCGCGGGTCCCTAACGGGACCACCTGTCAAAATTTTCTCTGGTTCCCGATCTTATCATTTTAATATATTAGACTAGTAAGCGGGTAGATCAATAGGCCCGTAGATCCATAGGCCCGTAGATCCATAGGCCAGTAGTTCAATAGGCCAGTAGTTCAATTGGCCAGTAGTTCCATTGGCCAGTAGTTCAATTGGCCCATGGATCAATATAGACCATAGATCAATATAGACCATAGATCAATAGG
>JARTUT010001127.1:0-23847 GCA_030674115.1 Micraspis discolor | reverse complement strand
TTTTCGAGTTATTCTTTGTTCTTGTATTAAATAATTAGATGGCCCGCCTCCCAATGGTTGACACTTCTTTACGGCAGATGGGCCCAATAGAATCTTATCCTTCATTTATGATCATTTATGACCCAGGTATGGTACTAGTTTTACCAAATTCAGGGACAATTAAATATATGCCGTAGAGAATATTGCGACTTGATTCTTTATTGCTGATAATGATTTCATATGTGCAAACCATAATAAAGGATCGGAATTTCTGAGATATACGATGCTTCCAAAATTAGAGACTTTTACAAGAAGTGCATTCTTCCAGAAATAATAGATGGCAGAATACCAAGAGGAATGAGTGTCCATGAGATAAATTGAAATTATTATGGAAGTGGGTAAGTGTTTCTCACGAACCAAGCCTACATTCTACTTCTTCTCATGGGAAAAATTATATCGAATTTTTCGGATGCAGGAGTCGAACATTCCTGTAGAAAGTTATATTTTTTTTGACATGGGGACAGGGCTTTTTTTCTGCTGAGGTTTTTCCTGGACTATTGTATCATAAGCAGAATTGTATGGTACTCTCGTGCACCAACCTCAGCTGGGACATTTTGTTTCAATATGTATTGCTTTATATCAGCTCCTCAATCCAAATAATATATTTTAAAACAAAAATTTTTTATTTTCCATGTTTGATATTCCCAGGAAAAAATGTTTGGAGACATGGAAATTTTATATGCTTCTTCAACTGATAAGATTTGTCCGAATAAATTTTTTTTCATGTAGTATAGCGCCCAATGTACAAATTCTAGAGATTGTTTTAATTAATTTGCATCACTCACATTCCACATAAATAATTATAGGGTCAATTTAGACATTCAGGTTACATTAATTCCCAACAAGCTGAAAGTTTGGTGCAATTGTTCAGAACCTAATTATGAATAAAATTTGAAAATTTTTTCATTATTCCGCTGTACATAAATATTCAAGTCAAGGTCAAAGGTCAAGAATGCGTTTTCATGATTTTCAGCAAAAGCAGGAAGTTATCTGCATAAAATTATTCCAGAAAAATTGTAGAACATATATATCTATAAAATATGAATCAACTTTTTTCCTAACAGCCACTTTTTTTGAGATACAACGTTTCAAAAAGTTATAAAAGTTATCAATCGTCATAATATGCATTCTGGGGATATGAGTTTATCCATCATACTATACTTATTTTCAATGTACCCCCAGATAGCTCGATACACAATTTTAACTCACCCTGTATACATGTGGCCAAATCATGTATATTATGACGATTACAACTCTCATAACTTTTGAACCGTTATATCTCAAAAACGGTGACTCTTTGGAACAAAATATTGATACACATTTTATAGATAATTATATGTTCTACAATATTTGTCTGGAGTAATTTCAACATAAAACTTGACGTTTTGCAGAAAATCGTGAAAACCGTATTTTTGGCCTTGAATAAAATTTTTTCCATACAGGGAAACCAATATTTTATTCATAATTATGTTTTGAACAATTTCACCGACTCTCAGCTTGTAGGAATTTATGTAACTTCTTATCTTTGTTATTTGTCTCTCAATTGACCGGTCTAAAAAGAATGAACTCTGTATTTACCTCTTCTGAAACCTACAAAATCCATAAACACAAATTTACGTTCTGTTTCGATCCTACCCAACGGCGACAGTTACCTAGAAAGTTTATTAGGGTCATAAAATACCGTACAGACCGTCCTATTTTCGTACATTTACAATGAGGCGTGCCTGTTTTCAGTTCCTTGAAATTTTCATAAGCTTGGTGCCATCTGGCAGAATTCGAGTTTTGCCGCAAGGTGGTGTACAGCCTAAAATGTTATTATAACGTCTCTGTGGTGGGTAGTTTCCAATAAAATAGTGTTCTGTTGTTCCTTGTTGTTTTGATTCTGTTTGAAACTGTCAACAGTTATTTGTACTTAAAAAAAAATATGGAAAATATTGAAATGATCTCGATAGTTTGAAATTATTCAATTCAGTATGAAATGATTATGGCCAGAAAATACATTTCTCTTCTAATCTTTCTTGTTTATGAGCCTATAGCTTCCAGTTTCAATATTGATTGAATTTTAATTAACCATGCATCATAACAAACATTCAGAAATATTAAAACTAAGTCAAATTCTATTATCTCTTAAGTTTGTGAACCAGGTTGAATTGATGTATGGAATAAAGATGTGAAAAACTTCTATAAACGTACAAAACAAATCTAGGAGACTGGGTTCAAAGTTTTTAAAACTCATATGAGCTTAATTTGAAGCATTCCTATGTTTGTTCTGTTTCCATTTTGTACATATGTTCGTATATTTTTTCTATTTCATTGTTTTTATTATATTTATTTCATTCACTACTATGCGACTGCGCATGCGCGCATAGTCTTTATGATTCGGGCAAGTCTTCTAACATATTTCTAACTGACTTGCTTATTGAGATCAATTATGCGGCCTAAACAAGGTCAAATAGATCAAGATATCATCACTTCTAAGCAACTTATAGAAGACTATCAAAACAACACTAAAAAGTTACAAGTCAGTAAGAAGACGAAGAAGAACTATGTATATATGCTGCCACTACTTCGGAGCATAGAGTACGTATCATGCCCCCACCACATGCAATACATAACCTCTCAGGTAATCAAGTACCACGATTATCCTGAAAACAACTGACCAAGTCAGTCAGGCAGTAACAAGCAGCGACCAACCAGTTCCAAACAAGTCAACTGTTCGGATAGACTCCACTATAAACCTAACCTCCAAAAGGCGCACGTGTCCTGAACCAAGGTAAGCATAATTTGATTTAAATATCTTGTCAGCATAGTAGTAAGGTTTGCCTTTAATATTGTATTTTTCATATAAATTATCCCAATATTCTAAAATACTAACATACTAAATTTACACTACTAGTGAATCCGATGATAATTACAATTCCACGTGTTTGATTTTATTTCAATGTTAGAATAGATATAATTTGATGAACCCTGAAAGTCTGAAGCTATAAAAAACCAGCTCTTCATAATGACAAGTCTTCAATTTAACAGGTCCTGACAGAAAATATATTACCTATTTCAACGGTCAAAATATACCGAAGTACCAAAGAGTGATGGAAATCTTTTTCTCTATTTATTATGGAATATTACTCTGAATTAAATATTAAACAAGGTGCTAGACATCATTAATAATGAATACAGCTAATGGCAATTTCGATTTTGTAGTGAATGTAAAACAAAAATTGTTCAGTGGTTAATTTCATCTATAGTGTTTAGTGGTGGAACCATATACTGGAGAGATTTCCCCAATCTTTTGTAGAAATATTTAATAAAGACATAAAATATGGCAACATTGAACAAATCTGATTATTGAATAATTTCAGCACAGAGTTGGATTTGGGAAAATCAGAAAATTTGGACAAAATTATATCGATTTAATTCCGTTCAACTTCAAATATCTGAAGAATGGTGCAATTTAGGAGAAAAGATGAGGAATTATTTTATCTGCAGAAAAGACTAATTAATGATTCCAGGAAGTACGAGATACGGACCATTAGTTCAAGTGATATTTGTTTTTCATGCCATTTAACCAATCTGTAGAGTAGTAGTGAGAAACCCTCAAGAAATGGAATAAATCTGATGATGCCAAAACATGCATGACTGTTATCAAAAACCTTCTACAAGAGATCATTTCAATTGATATTGTCGTTTGAATATTACAGGAGAAAATGCAATTTTTTTATGAAATTTCACCCTATATCTTTTCAATGCGGCCAAATTTGGAAAAATGTTAGAGGAAGCAAATGTTTCTTTTAACGTCACGAATCTGTGGTTAAAATTAACGCACTGGTCAAAGACTCACCCTGTATATGATTGGTTGAATGTTCATAAATGATGGTAAACCCGAAATACTCACAGGCGTCATCGAAAATTGGAACTATCTAATGGATCTTGTTAACCGTAGTGGAAGTCAGCTTTTGAAAGAAATTATCTTTAAAAAGTAATTGTTAAGTATGGTTGTTTCATTTGTTGATGAAGATTATAAAATAAAATTGTTTTTACAAATTTTTATTTAAATTTTTATTTTGCAGTTTAAGGACCCACAGCATTTTTCATGTTTTTGCAACTTTAGGAGGCTTATGTAGAGCCCCAAAAGCAACAATAAATGACTTTTAATGAAAAAATATTAGTTTAAGTTGGGTTTTTAACGGGATTGGGAGTGAATAGGGTGCTGGGTGGGGGTAAGAAATATGATATAAATGCTATTTTTCTGAGATTTTAGGATAAAATGATGAAGAAAAGTGGTGGAATAAGGTGAAATAATAGTAATTTTTGAAAAAATAATTTTTTAATGAAAAAATTTTGAAAAAATTTGATATTCGAAAATCAATGAAAAAATGTAATTTGAAGTGAAATTAGATAAATAACAAATGTTTCAGAGATATTTCAAAAAAATAAATTTCAAAATAAAAAATTTTCAAAAATTAATTTTTGAGTTGAAAATTTTTAATTTGATTTAAAAATGTCATGAGTATTAAAGAGGAAGTTGCAAGGACAAATGAGACTTAATTTGATAATCAGGAAAAAATGAAGTTGCGAAGAAAAATCAGGAGCAGGTAGAGCTGAATCCAGGACTGGAATGTTCAATTAAGCAAGGTTGCCAATATGCACGATTTTTCTTATTCTTCGATATAATGTCTCAACACTTATATATTCGCTACTCAATATGTATAGTCATGCAAAAAAATTGATTTACCTTATGCAAGGGTATGGTCCGGAGGGACTGTATGTTGAGTTAACTTGAGCTCAAACATGGTATATACGGTTTTGGATCTTCTGCTTGAAAGAAATAGGTCGACCAGGAAACATATTTGTCGCAAGCTAAGATGCATTCCTTCCAAAAACGTGCCTTTGTAGACTGAGCGAGAAATATTGCAACGTATATGTCCCATAACTTCATCATGACTCGCTTTCCGACATCTGAATTTGTTTCTTTCGTTCGCAGAAAGCCTAGAACCACATGATTCGCAGACAGAATGGCAAGCTAATACTCCATGTTCAATGAGAAATCGACGAGCCATTTCGTCAGACGTTATCATTTGGTTAAACTTTATATTCGTGAAGACACATTCCTGGCAGATATTGTACCCACAACTTTGTACAATGGGGTTTACATCCTGCGTGGCAGCCATTTTCATCGAATTAAATAGGACAAATTCACGATTTACTCAAGTAATCACCACTTATTATATTTAAACTTATAATTTAATCGAACACTCACGCACAGTATCACATGAATATCACATTATTATTTGGTTAATTTAAACTCAACCTTTTGAAGATTAAATAAAACGCACACGACACCGTCCTCTTACGGGAAAAAGCGACAAAAGGTAACGAACTAATTTCGCGTAGGTCAAGATTGTAGTTAGACGACAGTATCCCCTCCCTGGAAGGGTTGCCGGATGTTCTATTGTTTCAATAGATAATGTCATGATTTAAAAAATTTTTTTTCTAATATGTTTTTCACTTTTATTATCTTCGATTTAGGGGTTGTATACTGTTTATACCTATCTCAGACGAAACCAACTCAACCAGACCAGCTATCATGCTATATCTAGGAGTGGTCCTTAAACTGCAAATTGAAATTTTTATCCATTGCCCGCTGTTGGAAACGGCTCTAACTGAATTCTGACATCGTCTCTTGTAATTACTAAACTTAACCAAAGTATTCACCCCTAGCATAATGAAAAAAAATGGATAACCAAAAAAATTTTTTTTTAATATGTTTTTCACTTTTATTATCTTCGATTTAGGGGTTGTATACTGTTTATACCTATCTCAGACGAAACCAACTCAACCAGACCAGCTATCATGCTATATATAGGAGTGGTCCTTAAACTGCAAATTGAAATTTTTTCCATTGGCCGCTGTTGGAAACGGCTCTAACTGAATTCTGACATCGTCTCTTGTAATTACTAAACTTAACCAAAGTATTCACCCCTAGCATAATGAAAAAAAATGGATAACCAAAAAAATTTTTTTTTTTTTTTTCTAATATGTTTTTCACTTTTATTATCTTCGATTTAGGGTTGTATACTGTTTATACCTATCTCAGACGAAACCAACTCAACCAGACCAGCTATCATGCTATATCTAGGAGTGGTCCTTAAACTGCAAATTGAAATTTTTTCCATTGGCCGCTGTTGGAAACGGCTCTAACTGAATTCTGACATCGTCTCTTGTAATTACTAAACTTAACCAAAGTATTCACCCCTAGCATAATGAAAAAAAATGGATAACCAAAAAAATTTTTTTTTTTTTTTTCTAATATGTTTTTCACTTTTATTATCTTCGATTTAGGGGTTGTATACTGTTTATACCTATCTCAGACGAAACCAACTCAACCAGACCAGCTATCATGCTATATATAGGAGTGGTCCTTAAACTGCAAATTGAAATTTTTTTCCATTGGCCGCTGTTGGAAACGGCTCTAACTGAATTCTGACATCGTCTCTTGTAATTACTAAACTTAACCAAAGTATTCACCCCTAGCATAATGAAAAAAAAATGGATAACCAAAAAAAATTTTTTTTTTCTAATATGTTTTTCACTTTTATTATCTTCGATTTAGGGGTTGTATACTGTTTATACCTATCTCAGACGAAACCAACTCAACCAGACCAGCTATCATGCTATATATAGGAGTGGTCCTTAAACTGCAAATTGAAATTTTTTTCCATTGGCCGCTGTTGGAAACGGCTCTAACTGAATTCTGACATCGTCTCTTGTAATTACTAAACTTAACCAAAGTATTCACCCCTAGCAAAATGAAAAAAAAATGGATAACCAAAAAAAATTTTTTTTTTTTTTTTCTAATATGTTTTTCACTTTTATTATCTTCGATTTAGGGGTTGTATACTGTTTATACCTATCTCAGACGAAACCAACTCAACCAGACCAGCTATCATGCTATATCTAGGAGTGGTCCTTAAACTGCAAATTGAAATTTTTTCCCATTGGCCGCTGTTGGAAACGGCTCTAACTGAATTCTGACATCGTCTCTTGTAATTACTAAACTTAACCAAAGTATTCACCCCTAGCATAATGAAAAAATGGATAACCAAAAAAATTTTTTTTTCTAATATGTTTTTCACTTTTATTATCTTCGATTTAGGGGTTGTATACTGTTTATACCTATCTCAGACGAAACCAACTCAACCAGACCAGCTATCATGCTATATATAGGAGTGGTCCTTAAACTGCAAATTGAAATTTTTTCCATTGCCCGCTGTTGGAAACGGCTCTAACTGAATTCTGACATCGTCTCTTGTAATTACTAAACTTAACCAAAGTATTCACCCCTAGCATAATGAAAAAATGGATAACCAAAAAATTTTTTTTTTCTAATATGTTTTTCACTTTTATTATCTTCGATTTAGGGTTGTATACTGTTTATACCTATCTCAGACGAAACCAACTCAACCAGACCAGCTATCATGCTATATCTAGGAGTGGTCCTTAAACTGCAAATTGAAATTTTTTCCATTGGCCGCTGTTGGAAACGGCTCTAACTGAATTCTGACATCGTCTCTTGTAATTACTAAACTTAACCAAAGTATTCACCCCTAGCATAATGAAAAAAAATGGATAACCAAAAAATTTTTTTTCTAATATGTTTTTCACTTTTATTATCTTCGATTTAGGGTTGTATACTGTTTATACCTATCTCAGACGAAACCAACTCAACCAGACCAGCTATCATGCTATATCTAGGAGTGGTCCTTAAACTGCAAATTGAAATTTTTTCCATTGCCCGCTGTTGGAAACGGCTCTAACTGAATTCTGACATCGTCTCTTGTAATTACTAAACTTAACCAAAGTATTCACCCCTAGCATAATGAAAAAATGGATAACCAAAAAATTTTTTTTTTCTAATATATTTTCACTTTTTATTATCTTCGATTTAGGGGTTGTATACTGTTTATACCTATCTCAGACGAAACCAACTCAACCAGACCAGCTATCATGCTATATATAGGAGTGGTCCTTAAACTGCAAATTGAAATTTTTATCCATTGCCCGCTGTTGGAAACGGCTCTAACTGAATTCTGACATCGTCTCTTGTAATTACTAAACTTAACCAAAGTATTCACCCCTAGCATAATGAAAAAAAATGGATAACCAAAAAAATTTTTTTTTTTCTAATATGTTTTTCACTTTTATTATCTTCGATTTAGGGGTTGTATACTGTTTATACCTATCTCAGACGAAACCAACTCAACCAGACCAGCTATCATGCTATATCTAGGAGTGGTCCTTAAACTGCAAATTGAAATTTTTATCCATTGCCCGCTGTTGGAAACGGCTCTAACTGAATTCTGACATCGTCTCTTGTAATTACTAAACTTAACCAAAGTATTCACCCCTAGCATAATGAAAAAAAATGGATAACCAAAAAAATTTTTTTTTTTTCTAATATGTTTTTCACTTTTATTATCTTCGATTTAGGGGTTGTATACTGTTTATACCTATCTCAGACGAAACCAACTCAACCAGACCAGCTATCATGCTATATCTAGGAGTGGTCCTTAAACTGCAAATTGAAATTTTTTTCCATAGGCCGCTGTTGGAAACGGCTCTAACTGAATTCTGACATCGTCTCTTGTAATTACTAAACTTAACCAAAGTATTCACCCCTAGCATAATGAAAAAAAATGGATAACCAAAAAAATTTTTTTTTTCTAATATGTTTTTCACTTTTATTATCTTCGATTTAGGGGTTGTATACTGTTTATACCTATCTCAGACGAAACCAACTCAACCAGACCAGCTATCATGCTATATCTAGGAGTGGTCCTTAAACTGCAAATTGAAATTTTTTTCCATTGGCCGCTGTTGGAAACGGCTCTAACTGAATTCTGACATCGTCTCTTGTAATTACTAAACTTAACCAAAGTATTCACCCCTAGCAAAATGAAAAAAATGGATAACCAAAAAAATTTTTTTTTTTTTAATATGTTTTTCACTTTTATTATCTTCGATTTAGGGGTTGTATACTGTTTATACCTATCTCAGACGAAACCAACTCAACCAGACCAGCTATCATGCTATATCTAGGAGTGGTCCTTAAACTGCAAATTGAAATTTTTTTCCATTGGCCGCTGTTGGAAACGGCTCTAACTGAATTCTGACATCGTCTCTTGTAATTACTAAACTTAACCAAAGTATTCACCCCTAGCATAATGAAAAAATGGATAACCAAAAAAATTTTTTTCTAATATGTTTTTCACTTTTATTATCTTCGATTTAGGGGTTGTATACTGTTTATACCTATCTCAGACGAAACCAACTCAACCAGACCAGCTATCATGCTATATCTAGGAGTGGTCCTTAAACTGCAAATTGAAATTTTTTTCCATTGGCCGCTGTTGGAAACGGCTCTAACTGAATTCTGACATCGTCTCTTGTAATTACTAAACTTAACCAAAGTATTCACCCCTAGCAAAATGAAAAAAAATGGATAACCAAAAAAATTTTTTTTTAATAATATGTTTTCACTTTTATTATCTTCGATTTAGGGGTTGTATACTGTTTATACCTATCTCAGACGAAACCAACTCAACCAGACCAGCTATCATGCTATATCTAGGAGTGGTCCTTAAACTGCAAATTGAAATTTTTTCCATTGGCCGCTGTTGGAAACGGCTCTAACTGAATTCTGACATCGTCTCTTGTAATTACTAAACTTAACCAAAGTATTCACCCCTAGCATAATGAAAAAAATGGATAACCAAAAAAATTTTCTTTTTTTTAATATGTTTTTCACTTTTATTATCTTCGATTTAGGGGTTGTATACTGTTTATACCTATCTCAGACGAAACCAACTCAACCAGACCAGCTATCATGCTATATATAGGAGTGGTCCTTAAACTGCAAATTGAAATTTTTTTCCATTGGCCGCTGTTGGAAACGGCTCTAACTGAATTCTGACATCGTCTCTTGTAATTACTAAACTTAACCAAAGTATTCACCCCTAGCAAAATGAAAAAAAAATGGATAACCAAAAAAATTTTTTTTTTTTTCTAATATGTTTTTCACTTTTATTATCTTCGATTTAGGGGTTGTATACTGTTTATACCTATCTCAGACGAAACCAACTCAACCAGACCAGCTATCATGCTATATCTAGGAGTGGTCCTTAAACTGCAAATTGAAATTTTTATCCATTGCCCGCTGTTGGAAACGGCTCTAACTGAATTCTGACATCGTCTCTTGTAATTACTAAACTTAACCAAAGTATTCACCCCTAGCAAAATGAAAAAATGGATAACCAAAAAAATTTTTTTTTTTTAATATGTTTTTCACTTTTATTATCTTCGATTTAGGGGTTGTATACTGTTTATACCTATCTCAGACGAAACCAACTCAACCAGACCAGCTATCATGCTATATATAGGAGTGGTCCTTAAACTGCAAATTGAAATTTTTTTCCATTGGCCGCTGTTGGAAACGGCTCTAACTGAATTCTGACATCGTCTCTTGTAATTACTAAACTTAACCAAAGTATTCACCCCTAGCATAATGAAAAAAAAATGGATAACCAAAAAAATTTTTTTTTTTTTAATATGTTTTTCACTTTTATTATCTTCGATTTAGGGGTTGTATACTGTTTATACCTATCTCAGACGAAACCAACTCAACCAGACCAGCTATCATGCTATATCTAGGAGTGGTCCTTAAACTGCAAATTGAAATTTTTATCCATTGCCCGCTGTTGGAAACGGCTCTAACTGAATTCTGACATCGTCTCTTGTAATTACTAAACTTAACCAAAGTATTCACCCCTAGCATAATGAAAAAAAATGGATAACCAAAAAAATTTTTTTTTTCTAATATGTTTTTCACTTTTATTATCTTCGATTTAGGGGTTGTATACTGTTTATACCTATCTCAGACGAAACCAACTCAACCAGACCAGCTATCATGCTATATATAGGAGTGGTCCTTAAACTGCAAATTGAAATTTTTTTCCATTGGCCGCTGTTGGAAACGGCTCTAACTGAATTCTGACATCGTCTCTTGTAATTACTAAACTTAACCAAAGTATTCACCCCTAGCATAATGAAAAAAAATGGATAACCAAAAAAATTTTTTTTTTCTAATATGTTTTTCACTTTTATTATCTTCGATTTAGGGGTTGTATACTGTTTATACCTATCTCAGACGAAACCAACTCAACCAGACCAGCTATCATGCTATATCTAGGAGTGGTCCTTAAACTGCAAATTGAAATTTTTATCCATTGCCCGCTGTTGGAAACGGCTCTAACTGAATTCTGACATCGTCTCTTGTAATTACTAAACTTAACCAAAGTATTCACCCCTAGCATAATGAAAAAAAATGGATAACCAAAAAAATTTTTTTTTTTCTAATATGTTTTTCACTTTTATTATCTTCGATTTAGGGGTTGTATACTGTTTATACCTATCTCAGACGAAACCAACTCAACCAGACCAGCTATCATGCTATATCTAGGAGTGGTCCTTAAACTGCAAATTGAAATTTTTTTCCATAGGCCGCTGTTGGAAACGGCTCTAACTGAATTCTGACATCGTCTCTTGTAATTACTAAACTTAACCAAAGTATTCACCCCTAGCATAATGAAAAAAAATGGATAACCAAAAAATTTTTTTTTTTTTATAATATGTTTTTCACTTTTATTATCTTCGATTTAGGGGTTGTATACTGTTTATACCTATCTCAGACGAAACCAACTCAACCAGACCAGCTATCATGCTATATCTAGGAGTGGTCCTTAAACTGCAAATTGAAATTTTTATCCATTGCCCGCTGTTGGAAACGGCTCTAACTGAATTCTGACATCGTCTCTTGTAATTACTAAACTTAACCAAAGTATTCACCCCTAGCAAAATGAAAAAAAATGGATAACCAAAAAAATTTTTTTTTTTTTAATATGTTTTTCACTTTTATTATCTTCGATTTAGGGGTTGTATACTGTTTATACCTATCTCAGACGAAACCAACTCAACCAGACCAGCTATCATGCTATATATAGGAGTGGTCCTTAAACTGCAAATTGAAATTTTTTCCATTGGCCGCTGTTGGAAACGGCTCTAACTGAATTCTGACATCGTCTCTTGTAATTACTAAACTTAACCAAAGTATTCACCCCTAGCAAAATGAAAAAAAATGGATAACCAAAAAAATTTATTTTTTTTTCTAATATGTTTTTCACTTTTATTATCTTCGATTTAGGGGTTGTATACTGTTTATACCTATCTCAGACGAAACCAACTCAACCAGACCAGCTATCATGCTATATCTAGGAGTGGTCCTTAAACTGCAAATTGAAATTTTTTCCATTGGCCGCTGTTGGAAACGGCTCTAACTGAATTCTGACATCGTCTCTTGTAATTACTAAACTTAACCAAAGTATTCACCCCTAGCATAATGAAAAAATGGATAACCAAAAAAATTTTTTTTTTTTTTTTCTAATATGTTTTTCACTTTTATTATCTTCGATTTAGGGGTTGTATACTGTTTATACCTATCTCAGACGAAACCAACTCAACCAGACCAGCTATCATGCTATATATAGGAGTGGTCCTTAAACTGCAAATTGAAATTTTTTCCATTGGCCGCTGTTGGAAACGGCTCTAACTGAATTCTGACATCGTCTCTTGTAATTACTAAACTTAACCAAAGTATTCACCCCTAGCATAATGAAAAAATGGATAACCAAAAAATTTTTTTTTTTTTTTTTCTAATATGTTTTTCACTTTTATTATCTTCGATTTAGGGGTTGTATACTGTTTATACCTATCTCAGACGAAACCAACTCAACCAGACCAGCTATCATGCTATATCTAGGAGTGGTCCTTAAACTGCAAATTGAAATTTTTTTCCATTGCCCGCTGTTGGAAACGGCTCTAACTGAATTCTGACATCGTCTCTTGTAATTACTAAACTTAACCAAAGTATTCACCCCTAGCATAATGAAAAAAATGGATAACCAAAAAATTTTTTTTTTCTAATATGTTTTTCACTTTTATTATCTTCGATTTAGGGGTTGTATACTGTTTATACCTATCTCAGACGAAACCAACTCAACCAGACCAGCTATCATGCTATATCTAGGAGTGGTCCTTAAACTGCAAATTGAAATTTTTTCCATTGGCCGCTGTTTGAAACTCTGTTGACTTTTGACATTGCGGCAGAAAAATGGGAAGATGTCATAGAATTGTGTTTATTTTCGCTTATCCAATGAATTAGAAACATTGTTGATTTCAGTTTTATACCTGAATTTAACACCAAAAAAATAACATTCTGAAAGAATAACGTGAAGTATAATATCCTCAAATTTTCATTTATAACAATATTACATCGAAAATAAGGTATGTTGGGTTAATTTAGATTAAAAGTTGAGGAAGAACAGATGTATCGAGTACTAAAGAAGAATGAATAGCATTATATTGAACATTAAAACATATTTTAATAGAAGATAATTAAGGATAATTAAGCAAGAGCTTATTCAAATAGTAATGAGCATCTCTATTAATCGAGAATGGAATTTGTTAGGATCAATGAAAAATAAATATTGTCTATTGTATATTTCCCCATTTTCCTTTGCAATATAATGAAAATACGTATATTTTATTTCAATTAAATTGGCAATGATGAATAGATTGGTACAAAACGCTTGTGGATATTTTTAAAGATTCAGTCCCTAATAGCGAATCGATTGGTGCAAACTTTTTTCTGATAACCATCCTAAGAAATTAATTTTCGAAAATTCGAATTTTTCCTTGATGGGATGTAACTTCAGAATGACCCCAGTGATGAAAACTTATGTGAATTCTTTTAAAGATTCAGTCCACAATATTCAATCGATTAGTACAATTTTTTCTCTTCTGATAACTGTCTCTGCTCTGGAGAAATTAATTATTTTAAAAAATCGAAATCAACATGTTTGGTTATCGTCTTCCCTGACCTAATAGCCTCTATTCTCGGTCTCTCTGTATTATATTTCGTTTGGACGAATGAATGAAATAAGTATAAAAGACGAATTTGTAGTCTTTCAAAGTATGATTGGTTTAGTCAGTATTACGAGGCATCAATTTCAGCGGCAGATGGTACACACACACAAAGATTGAGGCGACTTGGTGTGGGCCAGCCAAAGATTTTCTTTTTTGAGAGGTCGCAGCCGATTTTGCGACTATAGCATCGCAGAATCCGATTTTCCTTCACAATTCATCCTTGAAAAAGTATTCACTATTTTGTGTTATAGTAAACAACCCATTGGCGAGATAAATATAACTCTCACAATTTCTGTCGAAATGTCAGATCATGAATTCAAACAGAAAAACGTTTCCCACTGGGGATAAGGTAAAGTTCTACCCTATAAACTATAAATTTCACGACTCTCGTGCTTACACCTAGCGATCATAAGTCATACCATAGACATAGTTCGTGTTAAGGACTTGTCACTCAAAAGCGACACCATGCGTTTGTTGCTCGAACTAATTTCCTCATTTGGCGCGAAAGCGGCTCATTTAAATTCATACCTCTCATTCGAGCCAAAATTGAAGTCGAGTAAATGATATCTGATTTGGATCATTTACTCCACTTCAAAATGGTTCTAATTAACTAATGCTTATTTAATAGAGAAGGAAATTTGGAAGAGAAAGACAGAAAGTTTTAATAAATTTTTATTTAATGAACTAAAATTGTTCAGGAGATGAATTCAGTAAATATCTGTACTAGTAAATAGTATCTGTAGATGTTAGAGATATATTATCCTATTTATCACATATAAAGATAAATCAGGGACATTATCAATACTACTTACAGATTCGAGGTTAGCATAACCAACAGAAGATTAGATTGAATTAATTTCATTAAAATCGAATTAATAAACTACATCTTGAAAGCATTCATTCGAACTGAACAAAGTCACTGTGTAATGTTTTCAATCTTTTCTTCCTTCAATGAAACAATAGTGATCAGTTGAATCAGAACGAACAAACACTGCTAATACGTTCATTATATTCTAATGTCACAATTCACTGTGTTCTAATATAATTTAAAAGGTGATTCATCAACATCGTGAAATGTCGAGGAGTTTGCTTCGGGATGCATTGAGAGATTAGATTCCCCTAGTTCTGAAACTAAAGAATATAGTTTAAGCATAATTTAATAATGAGAAAATAAGGAAATTTAAGTGGTATGATTAATTATTTATATCTTACATCTTTCTTCTGGGCCCTCAAATCCAGATTGAGCTTCACTCAGATCTACTCATTCCATATCCTCACTACCTGCAAAATAAATTGATAATAAGACTATTAAATAGTCAACATCCAATTTATTAATGTGAAATTCAGAATTTTTCAGCATTTATGATATTATTAAAAGTTTAAAATAGAGAAATCACCAAAAACCTGTTGCATCAGACTCATTTCTAAAAAGAGTTGGTAGTGCATTAGGCGTCAGCCTTCTGGTACCAGATAAGATGTATTTCTCATCAAAATGATAGTGGCAGACTCTTTTCTTATGAACGTCTTCCCGTGGAATGGCTTTCAGTTCTGAATTCTGCAGTATATCTAGCCACATATGAATTTTGACCAATTCTGTTTTAAAATTTGGGAAACGAGGTCATCGGGGAGTGTTAATTTTGTAACCAGGTACTGCACATTTAGTAAGACCCATTGTAACACCCTTTTTTACCTATTATATATTTTTCGGGCGCCAGCTATTCTTTGCTTATCAGGGAGAATAGCAAACCTACCAAGGTAGCTTCTAGTCGAAGACAGAGTTCGGTTTTATCTAAGCTATTAGCGATAATTTGAGCAATCAAATAGGCAAAAATTTAATATAATTTATTCGGAATATAGGTACAGAAAATTCCCTCGGTGTGTTGAATAAAAATAACGTAAGTAATCAGCTATATTTCAACAAAATAATAGATTTAAACTGACAGTATGAAATGTGAAAATATATTAATTCGGTATATAATTACAGAAAAAAAATATCTCGGTATGTTGAATACAAATAACGTAAGGAATCAACTATATTTCAGCAAAATAACAGATTTAAACTGACAGTATGAAAGGTGAAAATAAATTAATTCGGTAATCAACTGTAAAAATTTAAACAGAACGCAAGAATTCAGTTATACTTGTGAAAATAACACTTTCTAAGGACATTAACAATTACAAGTGAAATGCATAAAAATGAATTAATTCTAAATCAAAATCAATCTGGCTGCGAACGCTACTTTCCCGCAAATAGGACGCAACAAATTGTGATTGACGGTAATCTGAATAAAAATTTTACTGGCTTGCGAGAAGAGCTAAGAATAATTACTACAGTTGCTAACTGTCCACGTGGACAAGAAGTCTACAGAATTCCTGTAAAAGGAATGAAATCAAACTCGGAAAAAATAGGCGATTTTGATGAAATTGAAATAAAGGGGTTTCGGCAATGGGGTTATCGTTTACTCACTTTTTCTTTTCTTTCGTCGCTCGGGATACTGACGTCCGGCAAAACCACACTCTGTGCACTGATAAAATAAACTAAAATCGCTAATACTGAATAATAAAAATAAAAATCGACTATGAATACTGAATGAAGAAAAGAGAAAACTAGGAACTGAAAATTAACGCATCTACCATCTACCACAAATCTTAAAATCATCAATTACTTAACAATCGCATACGGAACTATAATCATCTAAATCATTAATTATCGGAACCAATATATCATCTAAATCATTAATAATCCAATACCGGGGGCAACACGGTCTTTTATACTCTCCCGGGGGGGAGATGAAACGGACACACACAGATGTGGTATTTGCCGCCTAAAATCATCTTCGATTTCGGTTTATCGCGTAAAAACAGATTTATCGGATTCTAGCGAAGAGAAATTTATGTTTTCATGCCTTTTTTTTTTCTCACCGAAAAACTCTGAAACAACGACTTCGAATCTCAAGGCGTATACAGGGAACGGAAAATATATAAAATAATCGGAATACTTAAAATGAAGAATGATTTTCCTATACAAGAAAAATCAAACTTCAGTACACCATATTTGATGATGTTGAATGATTGTTTGGGCTATTACCATCATCTATTGTGGATGTAATGATTTCCGACGTTTCGATAGACATCTTCTATCTTTATCAAGGAGAAAAGTAAGAAACCATTACATCCACAATAGATGATGGTAATAGTCCAAACAATCATTCAACACGAGCTCCATCATCAACAATATCTCGTCATCAAATATTTGATGATTACCACTTATTGAAAATGCTTTAATTCACGTCAAAAACTTAGCTAACTTGCAACTAACACTGAACAATACGAAAAGAATTATTATACCTGTGCTGTTCTCTTATATTAGTGATTCCCAATCACGTCACGGATGTTGAACGAAAATAATTTTATTTCAAACATAAAAATTAAGTTCCATTGTCTGTTTACTATTAACAAACGATTATTATAAAAAATTATAATTTCTAGAGTTTTCTAACCAAACAATTCAAGACGGTAAAAACATGATAAACAGTTAAATATATGGTTGTGAGATTGCAGTTATCTTCAGAAATAGCGACTGACCTGATAGCATTTGGTCGCTCGAACTAAAAGGGCCGTGACCAGTACGTTCTATTCAGTTGAGAGTCTAAAGAGATACTTTGTCTATGGGAATAATTAATCATCTTGAAGGTGAAAAATAAAACATTTTATTAACTGAAGCTGCTTTAAAATCAAAATATTAATTTCTATAAACTATAAATTTTATGACACTTGTGCTGCTACCTAGCGATCATAAGTCATACTAAAATTAGCCTGTTAAAATTTCAATCAATTTGGTGGCGCTCGCGCTTCCACCTAGCGATCATAACTTATACTAAAGTAAGTGTGTAAGACCTATAGTGTTCATATGTGGGTTGTCTTCTATAATGCGGGATTAAATTAATTAGGCAACTATTTGCTTGTAAGTGCTTCGTGCGTGAGCAATTTTTGATGGATATTGCTCATCTTGACACATCCATACAGCCGACTGTTGTGTACTTTCGGGCTCATACGCGTAAATCCAGGACCCATCACCTGTCACGATGTCATAGAAGTGCTTCTCAGAAGCACCGCGATCGTATTTTTGGAGCATTTCTTTCGACAAATCGACTTCATCGCAAAAATTGAATTAACTCTATCGATGCACTGTAGTTGAGTTAATAAACGTAAAAAGTTGTAAAAAATAATCGCACGAAAATGTTCACGATTTAATTCCATATTTTTTGAGAGATGAATCTTTCAAGTTACTTTAAACAACACAAGTAGCGCTCGTATGTCTAATCCTGAAGTATAAAAGGCAACTATTGTATAAAATCAGAATGTGGGAAGGCAAGTGATTAAAATAGCAACCAATTCAGGCTTTATGCATCATTTAGATATTTATTTTTAGCAGGTTCTGCAAGAACCGGCATGAAGATAAATCACAAAACAATAAGTCATAACAAAGTCATGTTGAACAACATTGCTATTTCTGTATTTGTTGCCTTTTCTTCAAATTCCATGATTTATTTCAAATTTGAGGGCGTTTCAGTTTGTTTATGTACCCTCATGTGACTTTTGAGGCTCTGTTTTTGATTAGTAGCGTAATCACACAGATGACATTTGTGTTTTCTCAAATTTAAATGAACGGCATCAATGTGGTTTTTGAGGTTCAATTTCCGATTTGTTGCGAAATCACATAGATGACATTTATGATTTTTCAAATTCGAATGGATACCATCGATGTGCATTGTCAGGCTACTTTTCATATTGGTTGCGTAATCGCAGAGATGACATTTGTGTTTCTTCAAATTCAAATGAACGCCATTAATGTGGACCTTGAGGCATCTTTTCTCGTTGGTAGCATAATCGCACAGGTGACATTTGTGTGTTTTCAGATTTAAATGAACAGCGTCAATGTGTTTCTTCAGATGTAATTTTCGATTTGTTGCGTAATCACAGAGATGACAATTATGATTTTTCAAATTCGAATGAATATCATCGATGTGCATTTTGAGGCTGCTTTTGATGTTGGTTGCATAATCACACAGATGACATTTATGATTCTTCAAGTTCAAATGAACGGCATCGATGTGGACTTTAACGCTTCTTTTGTCGTTGGAAGCATAATCACAGAGGTGACATTTATGATTCTTCAAATTTAAATGAACGGTTTCGATGTGTCTTTTGAGATTGTTTGTTCGTGTTGCGACATGATCGCAGTGATGACATTTGTAGTTCTTCAAGTTCAAATGAACAACATCGATATGGTTTGTGAGGGTGCTTTTGATATTGGTAGCATAATCACAGAGGTAACATTTGTGATTCTTCAACTTCAAATGGACGCCATCGATGTGGGCCTTGAGATCACTTCGTTTATCAGTAGCATAAACGCAGAGGTGACATTTGTGATTCTTCAACTTTGAATGAACGGCATTGATGTGGTTTCTCAGGCCGCTCTTTGAATTCGTTGCAAAATCGCACAGATGACACTTTTGGTTTCTCAAATTTGAATGAATGGCATCAATGTGGACCTTGAGGCTACCCTTGTGATTCGTAGCATAATCGCACGAAGGACATTTTTGATTCTTCAGTTTCAAATGAACAGAATCGACGTGGTCTTTGAGGTAGCTCTTTCGATTAGTGGCGAAATCGCACAGGTGACATTTGTGATTCTTTAAATTCAAATGAATGGCGTCCATGTGGTTTTTGAGAGTGTGTTTTTGACCGGCAGCAAAATCGCACAGGTGACATTCGTGATTCTTCAAGTTCAAATGAATCATATTGATGTGTTTTCGGAGGTTACTCTTTTGACTTGTGGCAAAATCGCATAGATGACATTTGTGATTCTTCAAATTCAGATGAATGGCATCAACGTTGTTTTCAATAGTGCCTTTTCGACTTGTGGCATAATCCCAGAGATGGCGTTCGTGAACAGATTGTTCGGATGTCATATTGCACTCTGTCAATTTCGAATTTACATCTTCCCTTTCAAAATTAGAATCCAGTAGTTTATATTTTTTTTCCACATTTCCCAGGGATGGAATGTCTTTTATGTCAAGTTCAAGATTGTCCTCTTCATCAATTCCCCTCTGATGGTATTCTTCAGTCCTGAAATGAAATATTGATATTATTTTTTTCTATTGAACACTAGTGTTGGGTACCTCTGACAAGAGGCGGCTCATTTGTCTCGTACACGACGAGGAAATGTAATATCGGCTAATTTTTATACAATGTACCACCTCACTTCAAATGTCCCACTCAGGGGGTGGGAACTCGCCTACTACAAAGGTGGTCGCGTTTTTCTTCGACGAGCGGCAGAGACATCTTTAGTCATTCCCAAAGCGGGTCGGTAAATTAGGAATTCTCAGTACTTAGTGATCGGTAAAAACGGATTTTATCGAATCTCGGTCTTGATGGACTATTCTTTGACGAGCATGAACTTTCATGTTATCTATGCCAACGCCATTTTTTGAAAACTTCTTTAGCGGCGCAGAGCACTCTCTTGTATGGGTAAAAACATCCAAACCCGCGTCAGGGTCACGTGATTGTCATCGAAAAAGCGTAAGATCGAGGAGTAGGAGAGGGAACAATATCCCCCACTCTTTCTACCGTGCCTGCGTGTGCTGTTTCGTTTAGGCGGTGCAGGGCGCTTGTGCGAATGTTTGTGTATGTTAATGTAATATAAATTAGGTTTGTTCGCGTGGCAGTTCGGAACTGTAATTTTTGGTAATTTGTGGTTCCCACCCGTTCGTCTGGGACGGAACAGGAGTTCCTTGTCGTTCGTGTGGTCGGAACACTTGATTTCGGAACTGTTCGTTACTGTTCTTACGGTTCCTGATCTAGAGATGGTACAAGGTACAATAGAAGAAGCGGTAAATTCAAATCATCGGTGATTCAAATTTTCAGTAGTTCTAATTGGCAATTAAGTTATATATTTGGTGACTAGGATATTCGCATAGCTGTTTTTGAGTATATTTGATGTTTTGGGAGTATAAATTTTTAATCAATTCGTTATAATAGCTTCTCAAAATTTTTGTTATCTCAAAGAAGAGGAAGAATCATTTGCAATAGATGAATAAAACAATTGCATAATTGTTGATCAAAGTATGTAAGATAATTATTTTATATTATTTATATATACGATATTTCGTATTTATATACTATATATTTATTTTTGTTATTTCGTGATTGTAGTATCTTTATTTTTTAACCACTCAAAATGTATTGAAAATTTAGGAAGGAAAATCTAGCAAGGGTAGGACTCTTACGTTATGTTTACGTAATAATTCAAGTTCGTGATAATTGAGATTAGTGAAAATAATTGGGAAACAAAGATGGTAAATAAAACACAACGGTTAGACCCAGACAATCAGCTATTTATTAAGGGTCTAAAAAATATAGGAAAGCTCAGGCATAAAACCCCTTTAGGTGGTGTTTGGTCACTTGTTTAAAACTAAATGATGAGACATTAACAGCTAGCAAAGGTGAGTATAACAATCTAGGAAAAGAAACTATAACAATACAGCACAGACGATAATCAGGATAATCAGAGCAACTTCCATAATACAAGAGTATAGTAACATGGTAAATATAGCAGCTTCAATGGTACAGCAAGAATTAATAATCATAGCAAATGTATACTTCAATAATGCAACAGGATAATAATCATGGCAAATAAGTAAATGACTAATTATGACCATCGTCATGGTCACGGCCCAGGGTATGTGTATGTGAGCCAAACTATAATATTGTATGAGCTAAGGAATTGGGAACACGGGGAAGGTCATGGAGGTCCAGCGGCGGCTCTGAAAAAATGACAGAAAGTTTCATGGTTGGTATAAAAAAGGTATATTCTCTCATGCCTTATAGCACATGTCAGTAACTGTCCCTGCCCTATATAGCTTTTGGAACTGTCCCTTCAAGGCCTTCTGATCCAGGAACCTAAGAAATCTCATACTACAGTATAGAATGGTCCACAATCTCGAGACCTCTAAATGAAATATCATGTAATACGAGCATATAGATAAATAAATAGCAGTACGAGATCATGGCATAAATAAACAACAAATCTTCATAGAATATCAATCACAAGTAAATAATAAGAACCAGAATGCATTATGGACATAAATAGCAGAGACAGGTATAAGTAAACGATCACTTAGCAATATAAATAATGAAAGCAGAAAATCTACATAATCAACCGAAGGAAATATACATAACGACAACAAGGTACATCACGACAATAAGAAGAATAAGTTAACACAGTACGAAATATACACAACAATAACTATGGCTAGTAAGGCAAGTACATTACACAGTAAAATAACCAAGAACAACAGTACAAGACATACATAATGATAACATGACGTAGAGGTAACTTAACAACGTTAACCTTCGAGATAACACCAGAGTGCTACGTACACTGGTTACATCCATTATTCCATATCGACCATACTAGTACTACCACTAGTGGAGGTCTCCATACGTTCCTGCTTAATCACAGGCTCAGATCTACAGAGAGATTGGCAATTCCTATAGTACCATAGGGTGTATGTGTAAATAAAGCTGATCGGTTACACTCTAATAACACAAATGTAGAAGCTGTAAAATAAGGCATTTGTTGTTATGGTAGACACCTGAACTGCAAAGGCACAATATCGAACATGATGGAATCACATGCTATAAGGAGTTACATGAATCAAACAAAGTATCAAATGTACAAAAAGAAATAGAGTTATATGAATCAGACAAAGCATTTATGAGGACAAAGGAAATAGAGTTATATGAATCAAACAAAGCATTATGTGAAAATAAAGGAATTAGTTATGTGAAGTTAAACAAAACATTATGTGAAACAAAGAGAAGTAGTTATATGATTCAAGCAAAGCATTATGTGAACAAAGGAATTAGTTATATGAAGTTAAACAAAGCATTATGAAACAAAGGAAATAGATTATATGGAATCAAACAAAGCATGATGATGAACAAAGGAATTACATTCATAAGAGACAACATTATTAATGACAAATGCCTAAACACAACCTAATAATACATCATTAAATTAAACAATAATTAGGGAAACAATCTATATAATGGTATAGATACGAAAGCACTAAATTTCCTGAAACAATGAGAATTCCCACGTTGTTTACAAAACAAAGAGGTTAGTAAACTGGATGGATCATTCTTTAATAATTAAATTAATCTGAATTCTACCTGTAAAATAGATTCAAGAGCTGGTACTCAATGTAGCAATGGCTTCGGTTTTGCACTCACACACTCACACTAAAACTTTCGAAAAAGGACTTTATTCGCTCACAGCATAAACTGATAATAATCAACACCATCTTCCCTTTCTTTCTTTCGCCGGTTCCCCTGACACGGCAGTCGCAAAACGCGCTAACTTCACTGTTTCTATCCATCGAATGTATTTTGACAATCAACTCTCTTTTCTCCTTCGATGTACGTGAGGCCAGTGGCGTCTCAACATAGGGGTGAAATGGAACTACGATTTTTTGTATGAAGGAAAAGCCTAGGATGTTACAAATTTAGGAAGGAAACGGAGGAATGACCTCTTTCAAGAACACAACGACTTGTTAAAAACAATTTTATCTAAAAAAATAATTACAAAGCTATGAAAATTGTTAGAAAATATTTTTATTTATTTCCCAAATGCCACCAGTTCCATATACAGTTACCTAATTCTATTATATAAAATTTTCTGTACACAGTTTCCACAAAATT
>JARTUT010000257.1:0-23851 GCA_030674115.1 Micraspis discolor | reverse complement strand
TCATAGCAAAAGCAAGCCGCACTGGAAACTGTAGTCGTTTAAACTCAAATGGCACATCAGTCGGAATCATTGGGATGCGCGGTATGAGAACATCTTTTCCTTTATACTTTCCTTTCAGTATAGTTGCTTCTATCATATTGTTTAGTAATTTTTTATCGCTAACCGTGTACCGTTGCAAAGACGCGGTTGGTTGATATTTCGCAACATTATAACCACCGATCCAACCTTTAATTGAAGATTGTGAGGTGGCAATCCTGGCAACTCCAGCGAGTTTAAACATTCCGGTGGATAGTTGACTACATCATCTTGATTAGTAACCGAATCAACTGATATATATCCTCAATTCGCCTGTAATTTGTTCTTGAATTTTGAAATTTAATTCATTTACATCTATGTTTTTGCAGCCAGTATAGCTCGTTCGCTCAACCAATCATGGTTTCTGTAATTTTGAGTAACATCTGGAAACACCTTCTGAATAAGTTCATCTTTTGATCGAGTTAACTGACAAAAAGTGTGAGGAAAGTTAATGCAGCCAGTCAACATGTCTATAGGAAATTTGCCATTACCAATGTCAATGAGTTGTTTAGAGAATATGTTTCCAGATTGGTAATTTTGCAACTCGACACGCATAATGCTTAAATGAAGTACTTAGACATGTTTCCACAAATTGGAGGACTTTAGACATGCATTGAGTTCATCAGCTGGCGTTGAAGGTGGAATCACTGGAAATGTTTGACGAAAATCTCCTGCTAATAAAATCATTGAACCACCAAATCGGTTATTATTGCTCCGTAGTTCTTTTAAGGTTCTGTCTAAAACCTCCAAAGATTTTTTATGTGCCATCGTGCATTCATCCCAAACATTCAATTTACATTGCTGCAAAACCTTGTTAGTTACAAATTATTGTATGGGAAAAAGCAAAGGGCTATTTTTAGGGTTTTTCCAGCAATAATTCTAATTTTTCTCGCCGTAAAAACCATCCTTGAACTTCAACGAACATTTCCAAAAAGATTTGGCCAAATTGGTCCAGGCGTTGTTGAGTTATGCGCTTATCAACACATTTTGCGATTCATTTTTATATTATAGGAGATGTATCTTTTGATCGTATGTATTCGTATACGACTATTGATGATTGTTTTACAGAATTTTTCAATATCGTAAATTACTGTTTAGAGAAAACATGCCCTTTGAGGCAATCTAGTTTTAATGTTAACAACAATATGTTAAAATGTTAAAAAATCTACAATGGTTGAAAAAAAATTTGAACAACCAGAATTCTTGTGAAATTTATAGGAGGGCTAAAATTGATTTTAGGAAATTACTCAAAGAAACTAAGATGAATTATTATCGGGATATGTTAAATAGTTCATCTAATAAGAACAAAACTGTATGGAATATTGTGAATAGGGAAACAGGACGGAATAAAATTTCTCGATAGAGCATCTCGCTCAAACATGATGGAAAACTATATTCCGATCCCTCCGAGATTGTTGATATGTTTGCTGAGTATTTTTGCTCTATTGCACAAGAAAGATTGAGAAATCATTTTGGTAGTGCACCTTCACTGGCATGTACTACATCTCTATTATCATCGAATACCTTTTTTTCTTCCCAGTAGTTGGAGAGGAGGTCATTGACACGGTCATATCTTTAAAAAACATAAAAAGTACTGGTGTAGATAACATTTCTGTTGAGGTATTGAAAGCCATTGTGAACGTCCTTGCTGATCATTTCGCACATATTATAAATTTATCCATTAACACTGGGAAATTTCCTTCATTTCTTAAATCGGCTTCAGTCATTCCTCTATTAAAAAAAAACGATCCTTGCAATATTGCCAACTATCGTCCCATTTCGATTCTTAGCGTGTTCTCTAAGATTTTCGAGAAAATCGTATACCATAGAATGATGTCATTTCTGAGTCGGTTCAAAATCATAACAAGCTGCCAACACGGCTTTCGTCAGGGTAGGTCCACTGAAACAGCGGCTTTTTCATTTGTTGACTTCGTTTGTAAGAAATCAGATGAAGGTCATTATGTTGCAGGTCACTTTTTCGACCTTACACGTGCATTTGATGTACTGTCGCCGGAATTATTGGAGAGTAAGCTCTACAACCTGGGTTTTCGTGGGGTTTTTTTGGAATGGATCAGGAGTTTCATTGTTGATCGTACTCTAAATGTAAGAATTGGAAATTTTTCATCTTATAAGGCTAAAGTTGTGCGGGTACAAAATTAGAAATAATAATCACCCGCTTAATGAAGGGCAGTGGACTTCCTGAGTCGCTGGTTATACTATAACAGTAGATCCAAAAATTATCTTTGGTAGAAAAGATGTTTGCAAGGTGAATAAAAACAAGTTTGTAGTTATAATAGAATTATGTATTCACAGATAAGAATAGTTACACAATGTTCGTCACTTGAGTTTACTCTAACAGAAAGAGTTTTTAGGTGTCTATAATAACCAAGGATTTGAACTTCTCTGCTCAATCTTGGACACTTCTGGTAATATTAAATGATAAAGAGATCTGACCTTATTTGTTGTTTGGAGTTCACCACAGCTCTGCTTCAATCGTCGAGGGTAGATTTCTCTGAATAAGGTGCAGGCACTTTGGATAAAGCTTCTCAAACTTCCTCTGATGAATTGTGCCTTGGCGATATGTAATTGCTTCACAGATTCACAATTCACAACCTTTTTCCTTTACGTAGAGAATTTCAACTGAGTAATTCACATACACATGAACTAGGGTAGCTAACTGACCCGAAAACAGATTATTTTGTTGTATTTTGTAGTTCTGAGTGCCGTTATAGACTCGTGAAAAGTAAATTGATAAAAGAGAACTTACTTGTAGTACTGTGCACGAGAGCGTCTTGAGAGAGAATGAATTTGAATAATTGAAAGAGGTCGGACGTGTACAAAAGTTCAGGTAGCTAAGTTAAGGGATTTCCAAAATTCCGTCCGACAGAAGGCATTCTTGGAAGTAACGGCCGCTGCCCCAAATTCCAAGAACTGTCCTTTGTTGTGAGACTATCGCAACAAAAGTGTTTCTGGGGGTACCACAAGGCTCTGTTTTGGGACCGCTATTGTTTCTTCTCTTCATAAATGATCTACCAGAGCATTTCATTCCCAGTTTGCTAGTTAATTTGATTATATTCGCTGATGACTTATCTATCGCTGCCACAGCACAGAGTCCTGAGAGGCTCATGGCGTTGTGTAATGAGCTAATTAGTAGGTTTGAGAATTGGTGTCGCTCTAATGGTTTGATACTTAATTTAGATGAAACGGAAAGTTTATACTTCCGTGTAAGAAACTCAACTGGGGATCAACTTACAGTTGAATGTTTGGGACAGCAGATAAAATCTAGTGAGTCTATTACATTTCTGGGAGTTCACTTGGACTGCTCACTTAGATGGGTTCGGCAGGTTGATGGAGTCTGCAAGAGGTTGGGTAGCTCATTTTATGCAATTGGCAGGGTGAAAGATTCGCTTCCTTTCAATTCTTTGATGGGTATTTATTATAGTCTGGTGTACAGTACTTTATGTTATAATGTTTTGCTTTGGGGCAATTCTGTAGAGTCCAATAGAGTATTTGTTGTCCAAAAAAGAATAATTCGTTTAATTTTCAACTTGAATTCTCTTGATTCATGTAGGCCTATTTTTAGAAAACATCAAATTTTTACCCTGAGTGGTTTATTCATTTATAAATGTTTATTTTTTGTGAAAGAGAATGAACACTTAATGATTAAATTATCTGACTTTCATGGTTATTCAACAAGAAATTCGGATTCACTGTGTATTCCTTCTCATGCAACTGCTTAATTCGAAACATCTCCCGGTTACCGGGCAATTATCATGTATAATCATCTACCAGCAGTTGTGAAATCCTTGGGAAAAAAACTGGAGTGATCTTAGCCACAACCACAAAACCGATAAAGGTCGCACACACGATCCGACTTATATATGTCAGGGTGCGAATATATAATAAATCTATTCGAAATGTTACTTGAATTAGGGTTAATCACTGTGGAAATAATGTGGAATATTCTTTCAATATACCGGAGAGCTTATCGAATGAATTAAAGTGAGGAAACTTGGAAATTCATCTATCTCGTGATACAAGGGGCGAAGAAAATCGATATATTCGAAATTTTCACTGAATGTCGGTGTTATAACGAGCTCAAATTATATTTTCATCAATGAGATAACCTTATAGAACAAGTAAGAAAAAATAGACATACGTCAGTGACGTGCTACAGGGGTCGAAAGTTCTGTTATGAGTATTCAAAAAGTTCGAAATTTTCGATGAAAGCGGATTCCTTATGGCTGTGCTTATTTTCTTGTGATGTTGTTGGTCCAGTTGGAGATACGGTTTCACTGACGCTGCAGAAGAATGGCCTGTTATCTTTATCAGCTGTTCCTAACCAATCCCTGCTTTGCCTAATTGGCTGACAGCAGTATCTCGATGCGAGTGGTTGGTTATCTTCGGCTTGGTTGTGTTGATGCCAATGAGTTCTGACGCTTCTGGGGAGTTTTTGAACCATAAACCATATTTTCAATTCTTATGTGGAGTAAGGAATAGTCTTTCAGTGGTTATGTTTGCAGTTCTTTTGGATACAAGTAGCTTATATAATCTAACCGGGCAAATATCTTCTTCCATATTGGGAGTCAGCCATTTCGTTTCCGCACATTTTTGGGCACCACCTTGTCTTATTTTAGAAAATATCGGATTGTAGGCAATTCGGCCCGTGGGATTAACATCGTTTTCAGTTTCGAATTGGAAATGCGAAATTTGGAATGATGAGCCCTCTCCTCCGCGCCAAGCAAGCTCCAATGCAGCAATAAAATAAAATTTTCTGTTCAAACCGTCTGGATTATCTTCTTTACATAAGTTGACCATCTTTTTGTGTGCTTCAAAGACAGCGCCTTGGCACTAACTTTTCTTTTCTCAGGGTCCACTTGCAAAATACGCCTCTTGGCATTTCGTGCATCCCGCGCCGTTTTGAAAGCCACTTCTGTGAATGGATCGAACCTAACGCCCCATTCGGAATAGAATTTTTCCTGCAGCTGTTTGGCAGTATTATTCTACAAGACTTTTACGACACTTTCCTCTTAGCCTGATCCATCTCTATTCTTCATATTGAAAGCCGAGTCTAGCATAATATTATTGAGCTCTGACAAACTTGTTTTTTCATTTACAAGGTATGTCCGGGCATCACAGAATTCTTTAAATTGTTTCCAAATGTAGGATCTTGACTTCACTATATTTAGCGGCACACTTTTCTTCACATTTTCCTCAATTGAAGTAATATTAAAATTCCCAAAACGTTTCATTTTTATCTACTTTATGGTAAAATACGAAAATAAACTGACAGAACTGCCAAATGTGCTGTTGAAGTTATCGCTAACATTTGCTTGTTTATCGTAACCATGACTACCGCTAATTTCTAAAAGTGAAAACACTGTGAGGTTGCGTGTTTTCAGATACAGTTTGTTTCTATTGGTCCGTTTTCAAAAATTGAGCGATTTCATCGGACGATGTAGTATTGTGTTGAATGATCAGAGAAATGCAGAACCCGAGCAGCAAAATGAGGATTAAAAATGGAGAGGGATACAGTTTTGGTGGTTCTTTGTTTAATTGCGCCTGCCAGACAATAACTTTCAAGCACTTGTTTGATTTTTCATTTTTATTTACGAATATTTGTCAGGAAGTTTTTGATAAAAAAATATCTTGTATGAAAGTAAGTAGTGATGTTCCTTTAATAAGCTGTATAAATACGTTAATCATATTATTTCCGGGCTTTCGCTAACTGCATGAATAAATAAGAGACAAAACTAATTAGGATTGGGAGTTGAGTTTTATTATGGAGTTCTTAATCTTACAATTCATAAAAATGAATGACTAAATAAGATGGAAAGAAGAATTATTTGTACTTAGATTTTTGAAGAATATAAGACTAGGTGAAATTATCTAGCCCATTAAATGAAAAATTATCACAATGGGTATTAGAAAGAATAGTGGCCAATTATCATTAATGCTTACTTCAGGATAAACATCTGTATAACCTGCAACAAAATGGATATTCTCATGTGGAGTGTACAGAAAATTATGCAGAAAAGTTGAACGGTTAATCAAGATTCATAATGCCAAAGTATCACCAAGTGTATCCATGTGATCAGAGGTTTGACTAAAATCTGGTCATTCTATTCCGTAGTGCTACTTTTTGCAATAATCAAACCATTCCCATTTTTTTTTCAGAGCTATTTTTGTAAGATACTGAAACTTATTCAAAAATCAATGAAATAATGATTGCAAAGTATAATTCAGCAATTAAATTTTGATATTAGAGATAGTAGACAGCATGTATAGCAATATATGTGTTTATTTTTGTGAATCTTATTAAATCAAGTGATTTGAAAGTTTCAAATGCTATTTTCATCACATTAAACAGAATTTTGCTTTGTCATATTTGCAGGTTCAGGATTGTTGATTCCTAAAATATGTTTATTGAGGTAAACCTAATTTTCAAGAACTGGATTCAAAACGAATGTTTATTTCAATCGACAAAAGTATTGGAGGTTGACAATCAGAGTAAATCGGGTGAAGATATCTCAACATATATGTATTTCAGGCAACCACTTATTACAAGTAATGGAAATGAGAAATAATTTTTAATGTTTTGTTGAAACCCATCATTTTATGCTTTAAATGACATGAGTGACCAAACGCCTCGTTAGTTGATAGATAAATCTCTTGGATAAACAAAAAGAGGGATCAAACACAATTCATTTCAACCCTGAAATCTGTTCGATAAATTACACAAGGGATCGTACACTAATGTGATAGATTTTGAAAGAACTGATCGTTTGTAGTTATTAGATGTAAACAATTGGTATATCAAGCTGGTAAAGGGATTGTGTTTCATCATCTAAAATTTTTAGTTTTTCATGTGAGTGTTTGACTTTGTCCAGACCTATGGAAGAGAGCTGAAATTCATTGGTCAAATTCTTTTTTGTATATGTATGTGTTTATATGAATCTGTTATGGTAATCTATATAGTTTGGCATCAGTGCTTGAAACCAAGCATTGCTTTATTGTTTTTGTATCAGAAGGAAAATTCTTGTATATATGATCTTGTTGATTATTCTAATAGTTTCTTAGTACCTTATAGAAGAAAAACTGTTTGAAGAACTAATATCTGTTCTGTTTTGGCATGGGTACACTAGTAATCTGTCATCACAAAGTTGGTTTTCTCTGAAACTCAGAAATTTGTAGTTAAAATTCCATCGAGCTGATGCTGAATCTATATTTCCAAGAATTAATTTCTTATTGTGAATATTAGTCTATACATAATTGTGCTCTATTTTATTGTTTGCATCATATATTGTCCTGAATTGCTGAACCAACTTAAAGAATCCATAAATAATTTTGCATTATATTCAGCCTCATGATATCAGTTCATTGGATTTAATTTATTTCTAGGTGATTCTCGTGGCATTTAAATTTGTTGTATTACCCATAATAAAAAAGCTTCTTCATGTTTGCAGGAAATCTTATTTCATACCTACTATATCTATATAATTTAATTTATACCTGGAATTTATATTTATTCAATGATGTGATAATATCTAGTTATACAGAGATCTGAATCTAAAAATATTTCCAAAACATCATTGAACGCAAAGTAAAATTGGTAATGCAATTGAGATTTTTCAAGATGTAAGATTGATGTATCCACTTTAAAAATCGAAATCGCGATTCATGATACAGGGGGTGAAATTATCGCTTTCAAATTTAGGTATGACAAAATCGTGAAAAATCATTTTTTTCAAATTAGAACCCCATTTTTTATGGAAGATACCGAATCTACGTTGAAAAATAATGTGAGTGCATGCATCACACCCTTGCCCTAAAGTGGATATTTTCTGAGTTATTCACAAAAAACTGTTTTTCGTCTTGAATTATCAGCTATTTCTTTTCCCATCACGCCAAAAAGATGAAATATTCAGGAACTGTTACTTAAACCATGTTCTAGATTTTACTACCCTAATATGCAAGAGACAAAAGTTACGGGTTGTTCTAAATAGAATTTGGATTCGAATTTGTATCGGAAACCTCTTTATTTCAACTAATCGGCCATCGGTTTTCTCTCCAGTGATAAATCAATAATTCCTTATGAACCATATGCAAAAACTTACATTCTTTTTCTTTAATGATAGATATCATTAATACCATCTGCCAAATTCCTCTTTATTCAGTAGCATCTTGTGTTTACTATTAATTTGGTGATAATTCGTATTAAGTTATAAAATCGATCACTATGCCTAATTTTACCAATGAAGATTATTTAAATCTCATTTTACTTCATGGAGAATGTAATAAACTTGTAGATAGAACGATTCGACTGTTCCTTGAGAGGTTTCCTGACCGACCCAGACCAACAAGAGATACCATTAACAGAACCATGACAAACTTGAGAAATATCGGATCTTTCATTAAGAAAACTATACACAGAGAAAAAAGTGTAGTAGAAGATGAGAACAACGAAATTACAGTGTTTTGCGAAGCTATGAGGATTCGTTTTGAAGAGAATGAAAACTTTTTGGACTGTATAATTTGGACAGATGAATCTAAATTCACAAAGAATGGTTTTTTTCAATAGGCATAACAGTCTTTATAGGGATGAAGAGAACAACCACAACTTCAGACAATGGAACTTTCAAGAGACCTGGAGTTTCAATGTTTTTGCGCCATCAAAAATAATGCAATTCTCGGTGTTCACATTTATGATGGGACTTCAACTGGTAAGATAGAACACTACAAATGTTTGCATTATTCAAAGGATGTTCTCCTGAGGAGATAGATATTCTGACATATTGACTCAAATAGCTGAGCCGCTAGTACAGAACCATAATGACTTATGGTATCAACAAGATGGCGCGCCTCCACACAATTCACTCAATGTGTCAAATATCCTATACAGGCTATTTGAAGATCGATAGTTGGCGAACAATGGTCCACATCTTTGGCCACCACGTTCTCCCGATTTAACTCCTTTAGACTATTATGTTTGGGGTAGGATAAATAATATTGTCTACTCAACTCCCTGACTGATGAAGACGACTGCATAGAACGAGTCAGAAATGCCTACAGGTTTGTTTAGATTTTTAGATTCATAGTTTTGAAACTCAATTTGGTTTGTAAACACTTTTGCAGATCTCTTCCTGCCGATGAAATAAGAAGATTATTGGTACCGATTTAAGGCATGGTAGAAGAGTCACACCCAGTGTTATTGCGCGTTACCTTCTGGGGATGTCATCGGCATTTGACGTCATGGAATGTTAAGAGGAATAGGCTGATTTGAAAACAGCGAATAGTGAACAGCACGTGGATTTATCTGAAAATGGTATCAAGAGAGAGGAATAAGACATAGATAAAACTGTATTCTGGCTAAAATGCCATAATCCTTTTGAGAAAAGAGATTTTCTGATGTCTCTTTCTACAGGTGTCATTGGTAGTGACTATATTAACTGACATATGGCATTTCAAGGACGTAAAGGAAGAAGATGAAAGTATTAGAGAGCTCTATCCTATTGCGGAAAAAATAGTTAGATATCTGTATAACACAAGTGGGGAAAATTTGAGCATCGGTGAACTGAGATATAAAATATTCACAACCCCAGTTTTAAGAACCAGGAAAACATCACCCCTTGTTACGCTTCCTCCAACAGAGTCAGTATTGATTGAACACACCAGACGAGTTTATTATCAAATTCAGGTTTGGCTAGGACGACCGTCGTTGAAACCTGAACATTGGGGTTGGCATAGATCACATTGTATGCTACTTCCTCAAATGATGACCAAAGCAGTAGCTTCACAGGAATATTTGAATAATGTGATCAAATTCATTCACACTCTAGTTTTATTAGTTTCAGAAATTCACTCTTATTTTTGTTTTTTTGTTGATTCAAATTTGTTGAAATTATTCTGCAGCTGTAATGGAAAATGTCATACTTCACGCTACAGTTTCGAAAAAGCAGGACTGAAATGTACAAGGTTTTGCAAAATGTGTAACGGCAGAACTTTTGAAAATGTCTCTAACCTGATAAACAGAATATAAATGAACTCTGATGTCGATGAAGACGAAAGGGATCTAGATGACTGAGGAAGATGATATTGATGCATTTAATTGAAGAATCATTAGTAAAAATGAAAAATCAGTTTTTCTCGATATTATTCGATGGAGATACTTTAATTATTATTCATTAATGCTATCTCTCTTCAAATAATTACTACAGTTTTTTAATTCAACTCTTTCGTCCCATCACTCTGAATAAATTTCTTTCTTTCGAAGAATTACTATTATTATACTATCAGAAACATAGTTACCTACGTCTAAATTATTATTCGGGATATCGTATGCATCTTGAGGAAATTCAGCTAGGAATTTGTTCATAATTGCGGCTGAAAACTATTTTAGTTTTTGAATTAATAAAATTTCAATTTCAATTTCATCAAATTACAAAATTTCCTTTTCAAAATTCATCCAATTTTTGACTTTTCTATTTTTTATATTATTACTTCTAGCCTCCATTGAAGAATCTATATCGCCTTCGCTAGCACATCAGATTAGAAAACCGAACATCGTTTTACCCAAACTGTCCGTTTCCAACCAACTCAACATTTTATGCTAGGGTTCGATGTAATAAATGCAATACAATATCAAAACGAGCAGAGTCCAACTCTGTCATTTCATCGAGCGCCAAATTTAAAATTCGTTGGTATTGCGCTACTAAATAAATACGCTGTTTTTCAGTATACAAATTCATTTTCGAGAACGATATAGTACATAATTTGGACTAGAATTTTCCGCTCTACAACTTTTGTTTTTAACTTTTTCTTACTAAACCTTCTAATTCGCGAAAATATCAGAAAAACCGTACTTCTCTCTATATTTTCAAGAATTTTTCAATGTTCCTGAAAATTTTAACACCTGCATTTTTGACCATATGCTTCTTTCATTATAACAGTCAACATATCAAAAATGCAGCTCTTTCCGAGAAAAAGTGATTTCAGCCCTTCCTTTACTGGACTATAAGGGGGGATATATATGGTGTCCGGGGAATAACTGTACATACATACTATACACAAAAAACATTTTAAAAATTGTATCAAATTAGTTTAACTGTATTAAGTTATGTGTTAACTATAATTATAATTTCTTCTTCTTCTAATGCATATTCACTAATGAATGTTTGCGACCACACGATTCATTTCTATCCCGTCCCTAGCTGTATGTATTAGGCTTTCCATTGTTCGCAAGCCCGTCCACTGTCTTATGTTACGTAGCCATGACATCCTCTTTCTTCCCATTACTCTCCTTCCTTCAATCTTTCCCTCGATAATCAATTGTAGAAGCTGGTATTTCGGGTTTCGCATTATATGCCCTAAGTATGCAGTTTTTCTTTTTTGATCGTCAGCAGCAATTCACGTTCTTTATTTATTTTTCGTAGGACATTTTCGTTGGTCACTCGGGCCGTCCATGGGATTTTTAGTATTCTGCGATATATCCACATCTCGAAGGCTTCTATTCTATTCATTGTGACTACCTTTAATGTCCAGCTCTCCACACCGTACATTAACACCGACCAAATGTAACACCTCACAAATCTCACTCTCAGGTTTAGGTTAAAGTCCGCATTGGTAAGAATACGTTTAAATTTCATGAATGTGTTGCGGCCATTTTCTATACGACATTTTATTTCTAGGTCAGATCTCCAGTCTTCAGTGAGCCATACTCCAAGGTATTTAAACTTATTTACACGCTCAATTAATGACCCATCAGATGTTAGTTTTGCATTATTGAGTCTGTTTGGTTGACGAGTAATGACCATATATTTTGTTTTTTTGGCATTTATTTTAAGGCCCATTCTCTCGCTGTGTTGTCCTACTACGTCGATAAGGTATTGAAGATATTGTCAGTCAATTAAGACCGTGTCGTCCGCGTAGCGAATGTTATTAATCCATGTTCCGTTGACTTTAATACCCCTCTCAACGTCCTCAAGTGTCCCTTGGAAGATGTTCTCAGAATACAAATTGAATAACAGAGGTGAGAGAACACACCCTTGCCGGACTCCTCTGCAGATTTCAACATTATTTCTTTGTTCTCCATCTTTTATGTGAGCAGATTGTTTCAGATAGAGATTTTCAATGCAGCGAATATCTTTGCCGTCTATATCCATTTGCCTCAGAATTGTTAGTAATTTATGATGTTGAACTCGGTCAAAGGCCTTCTCGAAGTCTATGAAGCATAGGCATACATCTTTCCGCTGATCGTGGCAGTTTTGTATCAGTACTTGTGTTGCTACTAATGCTTCTCGAGTTCCCAGGCCTTGTCTGAATCCGAATTGCGAGTCGCTGATGTTTTGCTCACATTTTCTGAATATTCTCTGATGAATTAACTTGAGGAACAGTTTTAAGGAGTGGCACATAAGGCTGATAAGTCTATGATCCTCGCATTTCCTAGCGTTATTCTTTTTTGGCAAAGGTATGAAGGTAGATGACAACCATTGAGCGGGATATTGACCGGTTTCATATATTCTATTGAAGAGTTTGTGAAGAACTGTTACCCCTTTGTCGTCAAGCAGTTTAATAAGCTCTGCAGTTGTCTCATCGGGACCAGGTGCTTTGTTATTTTTCAGTGTGCGGATGGTCCTTTCTATTTCTGCTTTTGTTATTGAGGGTCCTGATAGATCATCCTCCGTATCTTGGCCAAGAGTTCTGTCATCCGAGAATAGGTTTCTGATATAATTTTCCCATATTATTTTTCGTGCATTGATGTCGCCTGCAATTTCGTTATTCTCATTTGTTATGGTAGAGAAGTTTCTTTTTCGGTATATTCCTGCCGTTTCTTTTAGTTTCTTGTGCAAGTTGAGATCATCATGTAGGGTTTGTAATCTTTCCATAATTTCGCATTCATGTTTTAACCATTCATTCTTTGCTATTCTAATGTTTGCTCTTATTTGTTTTTGAATTTTCAGGTAGTTCTCTTGGTTCCTCTGGGTTTTGAATTTCCTACGTTCGTCCATCAATGAAAGAATCTCGTCAGTTATCCATGGCTGCTTGTGTTCTCGTTTTTTATATCCTATTACTTCTTTAGCTATATTCATTATGATATTTTGAGTATTTTCTCAGATATCGGTTAGGTCTTCATCTGATTCTATTTTTGGTATAATTGTTTCTATTTGATGGTTAATTTCTCTACTTACACTGTCCCTAAGCTCTTTTTCCTGCAGGGATTCGTAGGCTATTTTCCTTTGTGGGGCTATTTTGTTGTGTTTTGCCATTTTCACCTTAAGACAGGCCAAAAACAAAACATGATCAGAAGGTACGTCTGCTCCTGGATATGTGCAAGCTCTGGTGATAGATGTTCCATGTTTAACGTCTGTTAATAAGGATAAAGTCTATCTGATTACGCACTATGTTATGTGGTTTGTCTGCTGGAGACTTCCACGTCTACAGCAGCGAGGTGGTAAACAGAACCAGGTATTAGTTATTTTCATATTATAAATATAATTAATGACATCTAAATATGACATTATTATTTTGGTTTTCCATGACAACAACAGTAGATTTAAAATGGCTATACACAATGACAGATTTAAAGTGTGTTAGGTCTAGATGTCATTAATCTACTATACAGGGTGTCCGGGGAATAACTGTACATACTCATACCAGAGATAGAGTTGGACTAGCTTATTACGAATTGACTATAAAAAATTAATTTCTGGATTTCCCAAGAAAGAAGGTGATATTCCAGCTTCGTGAAAATACTAAGACCATCATAAAATCCAAACTTATTGACGGATATTATTGAAATTCGGGACGTTATTAGCACATGCTGAGGTCGAGTCTGAAAGATATCAATTATTCCATTATTCCACAGCTGGACTCATTAATATTCATTTAAAGTGTTCAGGGTGAAAACAACACTAAGTATTCCGAATTACAAATAATTGATTCGCTTCTTAGAAAGAAGCTAAATTATGCTTCAATTTGTGATATCGCTTAAAGTTATCACGTCAACAATTATTTTTTTATGAATTTCTGAATTTGGATTGAGTTCGAAAATTTTAATTCATTTTCCTGAACAGGACTTAGTCATTTTATGGAGGTCGAAATTAAATGATAAACTTTCTTAAAATAGTCACTGAAGGTGAGGAAGACTATAATAATTTGTTGATATAGTGGGTGACTACCCCAGACCGGGATCTCATTGCGATGGAGTTAATGAAGGTAAATTTCGAAAAAAAATTGGTAAAGTGTAGAGGTTATACATAAGCATATTATGTATGGTTATTCATATGTATACCAGATGTTCGACAACAAAGATCATAAGTAGACCAAAGTGACATTTATTTCAATGTAAAAACCTCTAACTGAATTAGTGAATCGAGTAGTATGAGTAGTGATTTTTCAATTAGTTAGACTTTCTTCAAAGTTCACTTATTCAAGATTTAACATTATGAAGTACTCTGAGAAAGAGGAGATATTATTTTCAGTTTGGGAGATGTTACAAAATATCTTACTAGATTCAAAGATTCAATCTCAAAAATGCAGAAATAAAATTTCCTTCAAGATAAAATATGAATTCCTATACCATATTCTCTGATGAATTTCCAACATTTTGACAACTGAAATTCAAGATTGTTCGTTGCTCGTGTTTTGATTATTATAAAATAGTGAAATTATCACAATGGCCAATCACCAAACATTTTCTGCAGTATTTATTTGTATAGTGCAATATAGTAGAATGCCAGATAGGAAGAAGGATCGCCAAAGGAATCTAGAAAAAGGTGATGAACTACTCCAATTAATTCAATCACAACCATCAACTAGTATAAGGAGAGTAAGTGCACAATTACATTTTCCGAAGCATAAGGTGCACAGAATAAACAAAGAGCAAAATTTGTACTCGTACCACATACAACAGGTATAACGGCGATAATGTCTTCAGACTGAATTTTGCATATTGGATGGCAAATCAGAATCACTTTGTACAGAACACTATTCAGTGATGAGGCTCAATTTACCAGAAATGGCGTGTTCGATACTCATAACTCATTTGGGCCAAAAATAATCCACACAGTATAAGACTGAGTAAATGTTTGGAGCGCTGTGATAAACAAACATTTGATCGGGCCTCCTTTTTTTGACGGTCGGTTGCCTTACAAGTGCGATTTATCTAGATTTCTTGCAAAATATTTTACCCGTCATACTACAACTAATAAATATTAGGAATTTATTTCCGGCTTGATGGAGCAGGACCTCATTATGGCTTGGTAGTTAGAAGTAGTTAGAAGTTATCTCGACAATACCTATCCAAATAGGTGGATGGGTCGAGGAGAACCTATTCCATGGCCTCCTCGATCTCCAGATGTCAACCCGCTAGACTATTTTGTATGGGTAAAATTGATGGATATGGTATATTCTGAAGAAATCCAGTCAAGAGAACAGCTGATGAACAGAATCACCAACTAATGCGATATTTTAAGAAATAATGGCGATAGGATTCGCAAAGCAGTATCCAATTTGAAAAATTCGACAAGAGAAATGTATACAAGCTAATTGTTTTCATTTCGAACCATTTCTAAAATAATGTTGAATCAGCAATTCATTCGTTCCTATTTTCATTTTTATTTGGTACTCTTTACTGTATTTCAGTTTCTTCCATTTGTAATTGTTTAGTTATGGAATGTGCTTATTGAAGCTCTGAACGTTTTGGAAAATTTTCTACTAATTCCTTCGCACTTTATATTCAAACATGGAATTTTCAGTTCTCTTCATGGTGAAAATGTCAATGTATCGAACTTCATCAAATTTCAAAAATTCATAATTAAATAATTGTTGATGTGACAACTATAAGAGATATTTCAAATCGAAAAATGATTTAGCTTCTTTCTAAAAAGCGAATCAAGTATTTTTAATTCGAAACACAAAGTGTTTTTTCACCCTGAACACTTTAAATGATTATTAATGAGTCTGGCCCTGGAATAATGAAATAATTGATATCTTTCAGACTCGACCTTAGCATGTGCCAAAAGCCTCCCAAGTTTCAATAATTCCGTCAATAAGTTTGGATTTTATGACGGTCTTAGTATTTCCATGACGCTGGAATATCACCCTGTAGCTTTTAGGAAATTCGTAATCAACTAGTCCAACTCTATCTCTGGTATGAGTATGTACAGTTATTCCCCGGACACCCTGTATAGGACGAATGAAAATTTTTCAAATTATTTAATTGAACAAGCCTGTTATTGAGAGTGCAAATAAACCAAAAATATCTTGAATAATAATTATATACTTACACTTCTTGAATGTATCTCTGATACCTTTATTTATTCTAGAAAACACCGTTTTCTTTGATGAATAAGAGAAAATTTTCATTCTTATAAAAACGTCAAACAATTCAAAATACTTCAAAAGAATTATTAAAAAATAAAACAGAATACGACACATATGTTTCGACATTTGTGTATAAAACTTTCCTCCTTCAGGCATTCATATTCGATCAATAATAATTTAAACAATTCTTGGTTAAAACTTACTTCTGAACTGCCGCTAACGAAACAAATAACCATGCTGCTTTGAAATCGGTTGATAAACTAAAAACATACCTCAAATATAAGCATAGAGTATTATCTCTCTCAACAAATCGACACAGAAAGTTACAACTGAACAGAAATTGACCAGGCCCAGATGTACGATTTTTTCTGACCGGGGCAAAAATTCATGATGGCGCCCCCTAAGGTTGAATATGAGAATTGAAAGCTTTGAAAATATATTTATAGAAATATTATTACAACTAGAAGACAAGATTTTAAAAACACTTAGAAATTACTATTTGAATGAGTTTTATTAGTTACAAATGACTAACTAACTGACATTATAATAATAATAATAATAATAATAAAGTTTATTTCGACAATAAACAGAATACATCACAGAGGTGAATTATATTACAACCTGTTCGTGATCAAATTAAAAATCATTCTTGATAATGTTCCATGAGGATGAGCGTTGAAAGAAAACCAAAAATCAAATTTTCCCCGCAAATGAAAAAGGCACACCATGATATCTAAGGACGGGTATATTTTTCATCATTATCGAGTATAATTTTTTTATTCTCGCATTCAAGTATACTCCTGTAATCAAATTTTTTTTTCGTCGTTGTTCTGTTGTGAAGGTATATATGCAAGTATTATTCTCTTTTTTTTTTTCGTCGTTGTTCTGTTATGAAGGTATGTATGTAAGTATATTCTCCTTTTTTTTTTGTAGTTCATTCATTATTTATCATTCTGTGTATTAATTCTCTATATCCACTGTTCATCCAAGCTTTTAGTCGTTTTTTAAATTTCTTTATATTTGTCATATTTTTCAGATGATCAGGGATTATATTGAAAATTTTTGGTGCAAGATATCTAAAACTTCGTTGTCCTATACTTTTGTTACATATAGACGGTGGGTAAGTACATCTTCCTCTAGTAGTGTGATGACTAAGCTTTGCGATGGGAATCCTCCCTGAAATGACATTTTTAAAGCATACAATTGCCTTACATCTGGTACTTCTGCCTCTTCGAACAACCTCTGGCTGGGAAAAGTACGGCCTTTTTCGTAGATTATTTTCAGTAACCCTTTTTGGATGATTTCTAAGGGCTTGATGTGGTTGTTATACGTACCACCCCATCCAACTATCCCGTAGGCGATCTGGGACTCAACCAAGGCTTTATAAAAAATCTTCAAAAATTTCCTTGAGATCAGATGCTTACTCAAGAACCTGAATTTGAAAAGAAGACCCCTCAGCTTGTTCACAACATTTTTATATGTATACTCCATCTCATTTGCGAATCGATTGTTATTCCCAAATATTTTATGTGCTTTGTTTCAGCTATACAGATTTCATTCCCAAAATCAAGATCTCCCAGATCCGGTAGATCAGAAGCATAAAAGCTGAATACCATATATTTGGTCTTGTCGATGTTTAAGGTGAGTTTATGATGCTTAAACCAATTTATTACTTCTGGAAATTTCACCTGAACTTTCTCTTTCAGTTCTTCCCATGTTTTTCCCTGGTATTGGAAAACTGCTTAATCAGCAAAGCAAACCGCACCTTCAGACTCTATTATCTTGAGTAGGCTGTTTATGTAAAGAAGAAATAGAATAGGACCTAATACGGTACCTTGTGGAACTCCGTAAGTTATTATTGCGATTGCCGCATAAAGAATCCATAGTTTTCCATACCGCCTTAGATTCATTTTGAGTTCTGTGAACTATATTCTGTATATAATCTTGCTTTGAAATATTTATAAGTTTTCGAATTTCATTTTTATATTTATTGTACTTAGTTTTCAATACTGTATTTTCAGGATCTTTTTTAAGCTGCATATAGAGATCATTTTTAATGTTAATTACTTTAATTATACTAGGACTAATCCATTTTTTACGACGAGACTCATTTTTATTTATTTTTACGGAATGTGTCTTGTTATTTATATGTTCACTTAATATATCAACAAAAGAGCAAGTCATTTCGTTGACATTCTCTCCTCCATACACTCGTGACCATGTCTCCTTTTGTAAATCTTCTCTTAATTTTGCATAGTTCACATATTTTTTTATTTTATTTTTTTCGTTCTTACGCAGAAAAGTTGAACCTGAATTTAAGGTCAGAATCGTTGAAAAATGATCAGTTATGAGATATTGCAGTACGTATCCGTTTATCTGCTCTAAATGATTTTCGAGATTAGGTTTCTTGAGGAATATATGATCTATACAGGAATTTCCGTCAGGTCTAGTGCATTTATTTATGATGGACAGGAAACCGAAAGAATATAAAATATTTTTATATTCGTCAACAAATTCATCATGTGCAAACAAATTGATATTCATATCTCCGATCAGCACGTGTGTTCTGACCTCACACTTACTCTCCAAATAATCATAGAGTTCTTTGTTAAAGGTATACACACACGTATCCGGCGATCTATAAATAGCTGTTAGCGCAAAATCATTTTTCTCATTAACATTTAGTTCTATTGTCATGCTTTCCCCCAAAGGTATTAAATTATACGTAAATTCTATATCTTCCCTCATGTAAACTAAAACCCCCTCATTTCTGTTGAATTTTTCCTCATTATAAATTGTTCGATATCCAGTAATATTAAAAATTTTTAAGCTATTTAGTTGGAATGTTTCCGTTAACACTATTATGTCGAATTTTACTGAAAGAGTTTCCAATACTATTAGTAATTCATCAAAGTTTTTGCTATGCTTCTTATGTTAACATGAAATATCTTTAATTGACTTTGATTACTTTGCTTGAAAGTGTTGATATTCTCGATCATTTTTGTATCATATTTACCGTCTTGATATTCTCTTATGTATGAATCCATGTTCTCTAGTGATCAATGTATATACGAACTTAATAGAATTTAAACAGAACGTAATTTTCAAACTATATTACATAACTCTAACCTCAAAGTCTAGCAGCTAGTTAGGATCTCGCAGAGCCAGTTCTCAACCTCGTATTTATTTTGGGTTCTCTCTTGGGTTGTGATTTGTATTTGGGGCTCCTGTGGGTTCCTGTTTTTTTTCGATAGTCAAGTGATGTTAAACATGGGGTCTTTGCAATTTCAACAATAGCCTCTCCAGTATCTTCCACAGTTTCCCAGCCCGCTTCAGTATCTTCAGAATTTTTGTTTTGTGAACCTTTTTCCGAGACTGATAGACTTCCCGATGCTGAGGGTGTCGGGGGTGCACTGTGAGGTTTCCCTTCCTGTTGTTTGTTCACAAGATCCTCAACGGTATATTCCCTTGTTCCAACTACTAGGTGGTCACCACGTATGTATGATCTGAGCGATGCGTTTGCTCTTGCTTGGATGAGGCTTTCTTTGAAGATTTTGTAATCACTTCGTTGAATTTCCGTCAAATCATTCGAAATGCTAACAGGTGTTCCCTTCAACTGTTTAGCTTTCGAAAATATAGTTTTCTTCTTTATTGCCGAAACCAACTCTACCTTAATAGGGAATTTCAGTTTTTCCTAATCTATAGCAGTCGAAAATATCTGCTTCTGTTAACTCAACCTCCAACAACCTATGTAACTCATCACAAACTAGCGTTGGTCCGACTTCATCCTTCGTGTTCAACCCAAAGATGATAATATTTTTCTTAGTATTGATTCGATCAATACTTTCAATTTTCTCTCTAAGTGTGAAATTTTCTTTTTCCAGATGGTCGATTCTACTTTTTAGGGAATGTATCTCCAGCACTAATCGCGTTTCGGCCACTGCTATTGAACTCTTCACTTCCTTCCTGCTCCGGATTATTTCATCGTATAATTGTTTCAGAGTGAAATCCTCGTTAATTTCGGATGTAATTTTTCCCCCTTCATTACAAAACTGAATACAATCGTGTGTGGTCTCCTTTAGGATTTCCCTGTTCGCACTGTTGACATATGCAGGTATTGTTTATTTCACGTTTTTTGATTGAAATGACTTGTCAAAATCAGAATTTTTTACTCGCGTATTTCTTCTTACAGCAATATTATGTAAAATATTCGCAGTGATTTGATTCTCTGCAATATTTATTCGTGTATGACGCACAAATATGAGGTAATCAACTTAATAATAAATACTTAATTCTCGAACTATACGACGGAGCGCCACCTAAAGATGTTCACCTCATGGAATAACTAATAAATGAATGGCATCATAGATAGATAGATAACATCTATCTAATCCGCGCTTACAATGCGAAACGGACTTAAATAAGTTTCAACATGGCCGAGGCAAAGGAATGGGTCTACATAATTTTTCTGTTGAGATTGAATCTTGTATCTTTATTTCAAGCCAAAATCTCAATAGAGAACATACGATTTGAGCTGGGAAAAACTACACCATCTACACAGATTCATCCAAAACTGGAAAGTCTGCTGTAGGAGCATCAATCTACGACACCTATTTGGATACATACTCTTCGTCTACTCTACACCATCTCTACTCAACTTTTTCCGGAGAGCTGTTCGCCATCCTTTTAGCCTTGTCTTATATAATAAACAACCATCCCAGAATAACAAATGAAAAATTCCTTATAGTAACAGACTGTCAAGGTGTGCTGCTATCTCTCAGAAACTTGAGATTTGATCTTTCTTTCTCTTATATACATAGGAATATTGTTAACGCTTTGGGATCCCTACACCAGGAAGGTCTGCAGATCCAGTTCTTATGGGCTAAGGGCCACGCTGGCATCGAGGGAAATGAACGAGCTGATCAATCAGCAAAGGCAGCAGTCGAAAATGAGGTAGAGGTCTCAGATTGCACTTACTCTGATATATTTGCTACAATTAAGGAAGGAATCCACGATGAATGGTGCAAATTCTACAAAATGGGCACAAAGGAAATTTTTACAAATGCATTCAGCCCTCTCTCCCGAAAACTCCTTGGTTTAAAAACCCTGAAGCTGATGATCGCAGGTTTGTCCGCACTATTTGCAGACTCAGAAGTGGCCATGCCATCTGTCCCCAATTTCTTAACACAATTGGTCTCAAAGAAAACCCCTACTGCGGTTGCGGCGAGGTAGGATCCTCGACCACATATTGTTCTCCTGCAGGCATTGAAGTCAACAATACGATATTTTTACGAGGAAACTTGGTTGAATAACTAGTTATAATCAGCCCTTCAATCTGAATTATCTACTTTCCCTCGGTAACATGGAAGTCAATAAGATTATCTATAAGCATGCTCTGTCTTTAAACCTAAAAATATAGTCCTGGATGAAGCTCAAGCCTTCTCCTCTGTTTATTTTTGTATAACCTTTTTCCGAGGCTCAGTACTGTGTGTGTATCAAGAGAAAAGCCGCCATGACGAGCCCCCTGGCGCATTGTGTCCCTGTCTTTATTCCTTATCTTTGGTGATTTCTATCACAGTGTTTTCATTATGATACTCCTTTATTTCTGCTGGTCAATGACTAACGTCAAGACCATTCTAAATGACCAAAAAAAGTTTCAACATGCTATCTCAGCATTTGGCGGTCAGTTGCCGCACTCCTGGGAAGATAATCTACCGGAGTTACATAACATCTCCCCCTTTTTGTGAACTGAATTCATTCTTAATGTTTGAAATCTGATATACAATATTTTTAAATTCACAGATAAAAATCTTATACATAGTACATATAGTTATTATTAAACATATTATAAAAATAAAGAAATACAGGTTGAAATATGATTTGGGTGCAAATCCCATTCATAAAGTTTAAGGTTTTCAAAATTAGTCTTGTTAAAGGGCTCTAAAGTTAATTCTTTGATTTCTGAAATTTTTAAATTATTCAATTGAAATAAATGGTATTAATAATCAATTTTGGATGATTGGAATGATTTTAAGTCATTGGATATTATACAGTCACTTTTAATTAACAATATTTTCTTCGGTTCATGTTCCAACGATACATGTCCGGAGCAATTCTCTTGGATAAGATTATTAAAAAGTGATAAATACTGTCCATTTGGTAACATAAGTAGGTTTTTGACACTCTAGGTTGATTTTCGCACACAATTTTCTTGTTTTCCTCGCACAAATTCACTAAAGCATGATGGTGGATTCACTAATTGATCTTGTGAGCACATCATCCACCTTTCTACCATATGGCATTCTTCATAGATGGACCAAATTACTTCTTCTTGAATGAGTAGATATTTCGGTCCATAATGCGGGTGTTCAGGAAAGGAACAAATACTTCTCATAGGATACTCAACATTTTGTGTCATCCACCATGGATTTGAAATAAACAATATCATTAAGTGCGTTTGAATATATATATATATATATAGATTTGTTTGACCGCCTACACAGACCCAAATCGGTATACTCTACCGACTTTTCGGACAAAAGTAACGTTGTCAGACCTGGCTCCGGGTCTGACAACGTTTTTCAATGGAATCATAATCAGGGGGGTCAGGGGGTGATCGAGATTCGAAAGTTACAGGCATTTGAACAAACGATAGCTCGTTGTTCAACTAGGAACAAGCGCGCAAAAATTCCTGCCTCGCTTGTTTACTGAATATCTTCAAATCTTAACTACAATTTTTTTTTCAGTAAATACTGATTCTTATCACTTCTTTCCCACATAATTTAATCTTGTTTTAATATTGAAAACCAAATTTCTAATAATAATAATAATAACAGCTTTATTGTCCAACAGAAAATCCATTTACAGGACAAGTCACTATACAGGGATATAAATGTTACTATTAAGAATAACTGCTCCATAACCACCTACATACATATATTACACAAAATCAAAATTTTACTATGAATCGGACAGATGTTCAAGTGCAATTTTCATAAAAGTTTGTTGAGAGTACGAAAAAATCACAACAGGTACAGCTACTATAATTATATAAGTTATTAAACATTAAATTTATTGGAGCCTTACGCAGGATATTCGTTCTAGCTCTTTGACATTCAAAAACTGAAGCATTTCTCGAATTGAAACATGGTAATAGGAAATTTAATTTGCTGAGAATTTCGGCACAGTCGCCTTCATTATTTAAGATTTTGTACAGAAACATAACTGGTCCTAAAATTATTCTTAGACCCAAACTTGGATAATTCAGTAGCTGATAAAGATAATTATTATCACATCCTCTAGGAGGATAGACTCCGTCAATCTTGAATATCAAATACTTCCGTGAATACGATAGAGCTAGAGTTGAAATTTTCAGAGTAGATTTTAGTTATAAATATCTCGGCTGAGTTCGTTATTCGGATAAATCGGTGGAATAGTTTCGAAGTAACAAAAT